>JAQZBX010027461.1:0-17668 GCA_029593785.1 Cabassous unicinctus | reverse complement strand
TTTTGATAGCAGTAATGGAAACCAAAAGGCATTGGAATATTTGGGGATTAAGTGATCACTACATAATGCAAAAAACTCCAATTCTCCAGAAAGATTTTTAAAAAATGCTAAAGCTGTGTGTATCTAATAAAATAGCCTCAAAATATAAAGCAAAAATTGATTTAAAAAGTATTCTGTGCTTGTTATATAACAGGTCCTATTGTAAGTGAGGAACATATGTGAACGCCTTCCACAAGCCTATGAGATAGAGCCTGTTTTTATCACGCTCATATCACACGTAAGCAATTCAGGCCACCAAATGGTCAGCTGACCAGCTCCCGAGTCTACCCATTATGTTATATTGCTTCTGGCTGATTTCTCTTGGACCTACAAAGAGAAATTGATGAACTCACCATCAATCAAATCAATCAAAACTGGCACAAAAGATTTGAGCAACAAAATTAACAAGGCTGGTTTAATAAATATTTTAGAACTATGCATCCAATGATTAGAGAATATAGATTCTTCTCAAGCTAAAATGGAACATTTACAAAATGTGGTCATGTACTAGGCTATAAAGCAAGTCTCGACAAACTTCAAAGACTAGATATCACACAGGTCATATTTGCTGACCATAATGCAGTAAGAAAAGAATTAATAAGAAACAGATTTTAAAAACATATTTTTAAAACACTCGTCATTTCATGCAGCATACTAACCTTGAGGGAAATTCATAGCCTTTAAATGCTTATGATAGAAAAAAAAGAAAGGATGAAAATTAATGAGCATTAAGTACAAGGACTTTGAGAAAGAATGACAAAATAAATTCATTCATGGAAATTATGGAATACAAAAAAAGAGCAGAAATTAAAGAAATAGAAAACAAAGATATAGTAGAGAAGAGCAAAAAGCCCAAAATTGGTTCTTTGAAAAGGCTAATAAATTGAAAATAATCAAGGGGAAGAGAGAGAGAGAGAAAGGGCACAAGTAAACATTAAGTCTGTAAAAGCAGAGATTAAAAATATAAAATACTATTATTAACAAGCTGATTTAAGAGGACATGGAAAAAACTAACTTTTTCTTTAATCAAATAAATTAAATGAGTAGCAAAAAATCTCCCAAGTATAGGAGGAAAGGAAAATCACAAGTCAAGCACACTCACAAAATATACACAAAATCCTCAATAAAATATGAGCAAAATGCATTCCATATTTATTAAAATTAAATAAAAATACTTATCAGTGTGACTATACCAGTAATACATAAAAGTCAATTGAATTTTTGCACATTAGCAATAAATAGAAAATTAAAATTTTAAAAGTTACCATATAAATTCAAGAAAAATCTAAAGTACTTAGGAATAAATCCAATAAAAGATGTACAAGACCTTATGGAGAAGTATGTCATTTATTTTTGAGAGACATCAAAGGAGACCTCAATAAATCGAGAGCTCCACCATATTCATAGTTAGGAAAAATCAAGGTCATAGGCAGCTGTCCCCGGAGTGATATTTAGGTTCAAAGATTTAAACTCAAAATTGCAACAAAATTTTCAAAGAATGTAACAAGCTGATTTAAAATTTTATACAAAAGAACAAAGGGTCAAGAATAACTAAGACACTCCTGATGACCAACAAGATGGGAAACTTGCCCTCTCAGATATCAAGACTTATTAGGCTCTCTCTGCCTAGAGAGGCCCACACCACAAGTCTTGGTGTGTAATTCTCTTTCTCTCCCATTTCTCAGCAAGCTCTGTTCTTTCCCCCGTTTCCCACTGGTCTAACTAAACTGGCGTGTTCATAAATTCTTTTATGCATCACAGCCAAGAGCCTAGAGGAATCAAACGCTTCCCGTCTTCATTTGGTGAGCCGCTGCCAGGAGCTATATGAGGGGTGCGACCAGACCCCTGCCAGAAAATGCTATCAAAGCTAAAGGACTTGCAAGCTGGGTGCACTCAGCCCGAGTGAAGCCAGCTGCCCAGGGAAGTGCCAGCTCACCAGAAGCACCTGACGGGACGTACACGTGCCAGTCATTGGACAGCCCGAGACACTCTTCAAGAGACAAGCTCAGCAGTATCTATATCAAAGCCAGTGGTTCCCTCCAACTGTAGCCCAAACACCTATTGCTGGGGGAAGGCAAGCTAGACACCCCGTAAGAAATCTTGTCTGTTTCCATTTCCTGTAGTTTCACCCTATACAATAAAAGGGAAATGCCTCTTCTTATACCCCTCTTAGCTGCCTTAGGCATAACCACCACCTTGGAAAACTGAGATTGGCAATTTACACCAAACCCCATAATCCATTACAGTCTCTCCCTAAAGCTAACTAACAGCACAGAAGAAACTAGCCGTGCCTTAGGAGCTCTTAGGCAGCAAATGGATTGCGTGCTGCTGTCCTACTGTAAGACCGCAGAGCCCTGAACATGCTAACAGCGGCACAGGAGGGGCATGCCTAGTTCTCAAGGAAAAATGCTGTATATAATTCATTCTAGAATAGTCCTAAACAGCATTCGAAACCTGCAAGATGAAGTCCACGAACTTCAGGGGGATGCACCTCTGAAAGCACCCGGCTTTTTTCACCCCTGTGGTCCAGCATGTCATAGCTGGCCCCCTTTTTGGACCCCTGTATCACCATCTTCTTTATCCTTTTAGTGGGGCCATATATCTTCGAAATTCTAACTAAGTTTATTTCTTCCAGAATCAAGGCCTTCCAAAACAAGATATTAGTCACGGGCATTTCAGCCAGTTCCAACCACAGTGTCGGACCCATCTTCCCTCAACCTCAATAGAATAGCCAGAGAGGTTTATGCCCCATCAGGCAGGGACGACTGCCCTAACCAGCAGGAGGTAACTACAGAAGAATGACCATCGCCCCTCAGCACCCCCTTAAGAATAAGGGTGTGAACTCTCTGAGGGGGAAGTTGAGGCAGGTTAGTGCAGGGTAATGGAGGAAAAAACGACCCACAACATGGCTGACAGACAACATGGCTGACAGACCTCGCTGAGACCTTGACTATAACCTTGAGGTCTCAGTTTCTCTTTCTGGGAACTCCCCTTGGCCCCAGATATTCCAAACAGTCCTCACCATTGGTCCCAACATTGGTGGGGTAACCAATAACAGCGGGGTCCGTCCCCTTAGCATTAGCAAGGGGAGGAATAAGGAACGTTTAAAAGGTAACCACATGAGGCAGAGCCCGCTCTGTCTGCCTAGAGGGGCCCGCACCAAGTCTTGGTGTGTATTTCCGTCTTTCTCTCCCATTTCTCAGCAAGCTCTGTTCTTTCCCCCATTTCCCAAATAAATTCTCTTTACTGGCCTAAAAAAAAAAAAAAAAAAGACTTACTATACAACAGCAGTAATCGGGACTATGTGTTTTTGTAGCAGGATCAAGTACAGAACAGAAATCTTAGAAATGGACTCACACATACAAGGGAACTTGAGATATGGATCTGGGAAAATTAGTTATCTATACGGAAAAAACTGAAATTTGAATTCATATTATCTCCCTCACAAAACTCAGTTCTAGATGGAATAAAGATGTAAGTTTGAAAAGGTAAAACATTAAAACTTTTAGGAGACAATATAAAAGAATATCTTATGGTCTCAAGATAGAGGAGGATTTCTTAGGCAAGGAAAAAAACCTCATAAACCATAATGGAAGAGATTGATAAGTATAAAAACATTAAAATTAAAATCTTGTGTTCATCAAATATATTAAAAATAAAAAAAGAAGCTATAAATGAGGGAATGATATTGACAACACACACAAACAAAAGGTTTGGCATCCAGACTATGCAAAGAACACCTATCTGTAAAGCAATTTGAGAAATAAAAAATATCAACCGAAGAATGAATGAGTTCCCTGGCATAGAAAACACAAATGGGTTTTAAATATGAAAAGATGCTCAACCTCTTTAGTAATCAAAGAAAAGCAAATTAAATTACAACAATATATCATTATACTCTTGCCAGATGGCAAAAATTTTAAAGTCAGATATTAAAAGTCAGGAGCTTGAGGAGCAAGAGAAACTTTGATGTCTTATTGGCAGGAGTGTAAATTAGTGTAATCGCTTGGTAAATAATTTGGCAATATCTAGTAAAGTTAAAGATGTATCTACCCCCACCTGCAGTTTTGCTCCTAAGTCTCTGTCTTAGGGAATCCCTTGCCTCCGTGCCCCAGGAGCCATCTCCAAGAACATTCCCAGCATTGCTGTGACAGGAAAAAGAAAACAACAAAGGAAAACACCCACGATACCTCCTGACAATGATAAATGATATAGTATGACGGCAAACTGTAAGCCGTCAAACTAAATTAATGCCTCATCAGTTGCCTGCAAAAATTTGCAGATTAATTCATTGTGGCACCATTCGTATAAGTTTCAAGAACACACAAAACTTAATAATATGTTTATTTCATCATAAATATAGTTAAACTTGAACACATACAAGATTCCTAGGGGGATTAGCCTGTGGGGAGACAGAGACACACAAGGACTTCCGCGGAGTCCGTCCAGTTCTTAAGCTGGGTGGCCATTTACACTGTTCTGTACACACTAGATATTTACTGGTTACATTTTCACGTAGGAAATATTTTATTTGCAATTAATTTTCTGAAATAAACTGAGTTGATGCGACCAGTTTTTGAGAAATGGTGACAGAACTCTATATCTGAACTCTTAATGTGGAGGTATTTTCTGCACATTGTGGTTGATCTATAAAACAGCCGTGCAAGGGGGAAGATGAGGAGATGGAGGCTCAGAGAGAGACGCTCTTGTCCAGAGTCACCTGGTGAGGAGTTGGACCCAGGGGCCTCTTCCTGAGACCCCGTGATGCCCCCTGAGAGCCAGGTCCACGCTGACTCGTCTCTGTCCCCGGTGGCTCCAGCTCAGGAGATGGGCAAAGTTGGCTGGTGGAAAAGAACCCGTGTTCTCCTGTGAGCTGGTGCTGCAGTGACCCCACTCGAGGCCCCTCTGAGATGCCTGGCCTGGAAAACTTCACAACCTGGAGGGTGGTCCTGGGGGCTCATCTGACAGACCCCGAGGGGCCAGGCGGCTGGGCAGGCTCCTGCTGCTTATTCTGTGCAGGTGGGCTTCAGCGGGTAAATCATGATGCCCCCCCCTCAAAAGGCACGTTCAACCCCCTCCCCCCCGGTCCTGTGGGGGGAACCCACTTGTAAATAGCTCCTTCGAGGATGCTATTAGTTAAGGTGCCCAGACTGAGCGAGGGGGCCTTAGTCCTACGTGGCCGCCATCCTTGGAAGCACAGGAAATTGGCCACAGAGAGAAGCCACGGGCGGAGCTGGAAGTCTGTGGAACGCAGAGGAGAAGAGAGAAGACACCACCACGTGCATCGCAGCGTGGCCGAAGAGCCAAGGACCGAGGACGGCCGGCAGCCAGCCTCAGAACACCACTGTGTTTGGGGAGCAAGCACTGCCTTGCTGACACCTCGATTTGGAACTTCTCTTGGCCTCAAACCCGCGAGCCAATGCAGTGCTACATCTTTTGTACGGTATTCGTTTTAGCAGCCAGGAAATTAAGACTGGGGTAAGGGGCTGGAGTGGGGTGGGCCCTGGGGGCGCAGATTAAGATTCAGAATCATCTTTGGGTATCAGCAGAGGTGGAGAGACTTTGCCCTGGGACCCTCCAGTCAAGCCCACAGGCAGAAAGGGCAGTAAAACTAAACTTCCTGATCACCCCAACCCCTTCCCCAAGATCAAGGCGGCAAAAGGCGGGGCTCTAAGCCACCTGGTACCAGGTGCCTGCGGGGTGAGCTCTGCTGCCGTCTGCCCGCGCCCATGCCAGACAACAGGTGGCGGTTCCGTCCTGCATGCTCCCCAGGGCCCCCTGGCCGTCGCCTTCCGGGGTCCCTCCGGTGTCCCTGGGCAGGTGGACGAGGCTGGCGGAGGCAGTTATTACAACCCAGTGTCCCCACGCTCCTCGGCCACAGCCGCGATCCTGAGCCTGGCTGCAGGTGGAAGCGTGGGGGGCGAGGGGCGGAGTGGGCAGCAGGGACCTCCTGAGCACGTTTTCCAAGAGGTATCTCCAGACCACGTGTGCCGTGTCCACGTGACGGTTAAGACAACGAGGGAAAGAAGCCACCGGAAGCGTGTGAGAGTGAGACTGTGAGGGTGGCCCCTCCTGAGCGTGCTGCCCTCCGTTGGCCAACCCCCTCCCCACCCCAGGCTCCTGGTCCCCCATCTTGGAACCTCACTTCATCTCTACGCAGACCTGGCCAAGTCCCCTTTTCCCCGTTCAGCATCTGGTGGGCTTGCCGTCCTTCTTTCCTTTTGCCGAATGAACAGTGCGACCAAAGACGCCAGGGCTGACCCCTAGCTCCGGCCACGGCCCCAGAATGTGGGCCTGGATGTGGACTTGGGCTCACGGAAAGCCTGTGGTTTAGGGGAAGGGGGATGAGGCGCTCGCCCTGTGTGCAGGAAGGGCTGACGAGGCCCCAGCTCTGTCCCTGAGTGGAGCACCCAGCTCCCCCCGGGGGCTCGCCTTCCCACCAGCAGGGCCAGGTGAGAGCACGGGAGTGACTTCTGTAAAGTCAGGCTCCTCTGCCCTGACGCCTTGGTTGAAAACTTCACGTCCCCTGCCCCAGGCCTGGGCTCCATGTGACATCCTGCCCACTGGACTGCTCCTTCCCCCTGACCCAGACGGAGTTGACGTAAGTCCTGGAGGGTGTTTCCAGCATCATGTACTCAGAAGCAGACACTGTGGGGGACCCCCCTGCCCCCAGCACACTGAGACTCCACTTCCTAATCCCATGTCTCCAGGGCAGCTTTGTTTGAGATAGATCTGTTCTGAGAGCAGCTGGCTGCTGGGGAGTTGGTCTGGGAAGAGATAGGGGCAGGCAGGAAGATTTCTGGCTGATGGAACGCCCGGGCTCATCTATGATCCATCTTGGAGGTCATTCAGCAAACCTTAGGGATAGACAGAGCCCAGGTCCCAGACGGGCTCACGGTCTGATGGGGGCATGGGGCACCTGCCCATACACTGCATGGCCACGGGGCTGCTGTAAAGATGAGGCACGTGGGAGATGGCAGCGTCGCACCCGAAGGACTTAGAGGCAGGCAGACCTGGGTTCAAATTCAGACTCTGCCACCTCCTGAACATACCTGAGGCTCTGTCTCCTAGTCTGTGAAACGGTGCTATGAACAGTAGCTACCTGTAGTGGGTTGAATTGTGTGTCCCCAAAAGATGTGTTCAATCCTAACCCTTGTTTGGAAATAGCGTCTTTGCAGATGTAATTAAGATAGAGCTAAGATGAGCTCATCGTAGGGTGGGCCCTACATGCAATCACGGGTGTCCTTACAAGAAGGGACACAAAGAATAAAGAAATTAATTAAAATAAAAAGGAGAGACAGACGTTCAGTGAGATATTGAGATGGTTCAGAGGAGAAGTGAGAGGTGCAAAGGCCATTTTGTACTAGCTAAGTATTTTTTTTTTTTTTAATAATATACTTTGCTTTTAGTGCATGAGGTGGGGAGGCTGGAGAGGCCACGGGCATAGGACCTTAGCCAGGACTTTGGCTTTTTCTGCCAGTGAGATTGGAGCCTTTGGAGTGCCTCCACTTACCTACTTGAAGGGCCCCTCTGGCTGCTGTGATGAGACCAGAGGGTAGAGGAGAGAGGGTGGAAACAGGGAGACAGGCAGGAGACTGCAGAAGCATCCAGACAGCTGGGACCGCGCAGAAGCGGTGGCGGTGCAGGGAAGCTGCCTGCTTCCAGGCATCGTTTTAAAGCAGAGCAAACAGGCTTGCTGACAGATCGCATGTGGGTGTGGGGGGAGGTCAAGGACAGGGGGCTGAGCAACTGCTCCAGCGGAGTTGCTGTCGTAGATATTGATTGTTTCCTCAGAAGGCGAGGGCCAAGTCCGCCAGGCAGGGCCTGTGCTGGGCAGTAGTGTCAAGCCTCTCCCAGGCCCTGCCCGCCACTGGGGGAGACACCAGGCAACAGGGGGCTGGATGCAGAGAGGCGAAGCGTGCAGGCGAGGAGCAGGGACAGACTCACCACCCAGCTGAGGCTTCGCTTCCTCTCCTGGGGCACAGGCTTTAGGGAGGACATTGACAAATTAATGCATTAATCGAGACCTAGAGACCTAGCGACAGGGCTA
This sequence comes from Cabassous unicinctus, assembly GCA_029593785.1. NCBI lineage: Eukaryota > Metazoa > Chordata > Mammalia > Cingulata > Chlamyphoridae > Cabassous > Cabassous unicinctus. The sequence continues at coordinate 9,579 of JAQZBX010027461.1, read as the reverse complement.
ACAACTACCATCATTTTGAAGCAGCGATGGCCATTATCAACTGATGGAAAGTCATGGAGGTGGCCAAGCCTCCTCCCAGACGCTGGATGTTCCTAATGGAAGGAGATGCTGCATTTCAGGGACTGGGTGGTAGAAATTTCCCCATCCTCGTTCACGGGCCCACCTCTCAGTTATCTCCACTGATTCCTTAGGAATCTGTGGACCAGGCTGACATCCATTTTGCTGATAAGATAAATAAGCTGAAGCTTAGAGAGGTTTTGCTCAAAACCACGATTAGCCGAGCTGGGATGGGAATCCAGGCTCTGTGGTCCCAAAGCCCATTTAGGGCTCCTGCCTTCCATCTGTAAATTGGAGATAACCCTATTTCCCTCGCTGGGCTGATGCAACCAAATTAATTAAGTGCAATGTATGCAAATACCATCTGTAGGAAAGGCCATCCCACTGGGTGGAGCTCCACAGATGGCCTTTTGGGATTAGGAGACTGAGGAAGCTGTGGGCGGACATGAGAATGTGCTCTGAGGGGCTTCCTCTGCAGCTGTCAGCATCCTGGAAGGCTCAAGGCAGTTTTGGGGGAGCTTGGGCCTCACTCTGAGCAGCTGGGACCAGCTGGGTGGGGCAGGGAGCTGGCTGATCACTGAGGCACCAAACAGGAAGGAGGAAGAGATTGCCTTCCCGGAGCTTGACTCAACCCTCTAGGCAAGCAGCTTCCTCGGTTCCTTTCATGTAGACGTGGGCACAAGACAAACCGGGTGTGAGACGTAGAAAGGAAGGTGTCAGGGACTGCACATGGCCCATTCTCTTTTCCCCCGAAGGTGTTCAGGAGCCTGGTTTGACGCAGCCATCATTGCAATGAGGCCCAAGAGGCACCTGGGGTCTTTGCCATCCCCTCTTAGCCTGGGTGACCTGCAGGGACAGGATGGTGGCCTGTGGCCTGAGCCAGGCTGTCTAGGCCTTGGGTAGTGGTGGAAGCCGGAGTTGCAGAGGGAGGGGACACACGAGCAGCTGGACATCACTTAGATTTGGGCTCCACTTCGTGTGACCTCAGACAAATGGCTTAAGCCCCTTGAGGCTCAGTTTCCCCAGCTGGCAGTTGGGGGTCGTCGCACCGACTGACTCCCAGGGGTACCAAGACGAACAGGTAGATGGGCACACCTGAGGCCCTTCCTGGCCCCTGGCTCAGCGCCCGTGCTCAGAAGTGCTGGCAAACGGTGATATGTGGGCCGCGGAGGCGCAGTCCTGGGCTCCAATCCCAGCACTGCCTGTCCCTGGCTCCGTGTCCCTGGAAAAGTGACCCACACTTTCCAAGGCTTAGTTTCCTCGTCTATGAAATAATAAGCATATCATCGTCCTAGTATTGTCCTGAGAATTAAATGAGATAATTCATGAAAGTGCTTGACCCATAGGATGACCTTGATAAATGTTAGGAATGATTACAAAAATAACGTGCTTTGGGGCTATCCAGGGCTCCTGGGCAGGGAACTTCAGGTTATCTGGAAGGGCCCCAAATCACTAACATAGAATTGAACAGGGGGAAGGACACAGTTCTCCACTCCAGGTCAAAGCATGAGTTCCATATAAATATTTTTCTATTTCTGCCTTACAGAGGTCACTCTCCCCTCAATAAGCACTCAGAACCCGGGCAAGGAAATGCCAAAGGAGAAAACCAGCGGGTGCTGTCTTGCTGCATTCAGCTGTCTAGTATGCAGCCAGCAAACCCTTGATGAGCACCGTCCGCGTGCCTGGACTTATGCTGGGGAAACCAGGGGGGAAATACCGGGGTCCTCGCCCCTGAGCCGCCGTCCGTCCGCGTCCTGTAGGGCCTTCCCCGGGGAAAGTTCAGTTGAACAGCTTGCAGCTTACCAAGGCGCTGGCTTTCTTCCACCCAGAAACACGCTGGAAAATGGATATTCTAGAGGAGTTATCCAACTACCATTTCTTGGAATCGTAAATGACTGAGGGTTGCTGCAATACTTTAGATTATCTTGTTTTCTTTATCCCTTGAAGCCAAGATTTGCATGCTACATCTGTGTGAGTATCTTTTGATAATAAGAACCAAATGTTGTCGGTGGAAATGACTGGAAATTACACTTAGGATCAGAATGTGGGGTTTTAGATTCCGTCTTGGAAGGCAGTCTGAGAAACAAACACACAAGCCATTTTCCCCATAAATCACCTCGCGATGTTGCAACACTGGGTCTCCTGCCTCCTTCTCGGTCCAGGCATCAGAAGACCGAGATGGAGCATCCTGCTCGAAACTCCCACAGGCTGGAGTTGATGTCCCAGAGCCCAAATTAAACCGCCAGCCCCCACCACTCTCCTGAGCTCCTTCTTTCCCTGCTGTTAGAAATCTCCACCTGAATGTCTCAAACTCAGCGTGTCCAAACTTACCTTGGCACTTTCCCCAAACCTGCTCTTCTACCTGTGAACTCCACATGGATGGAACGACCACCTGGTCCCAGGCTGGAAACCCGCCCCTTCTCCCAACCCCATATCGATGCTCACCGAGTCCTCCCCCTCTCGCTCTGAAATGACCCTCGATCCCTTTGTTTCAGTTCCTCCGGACCCCAGACCATCGCAGCAGCCCCCTTTTGCTGGCCTCCAACAACCTGCCCCCACCCCCTCCAACCCCACCTCCAACCAGAGCAATCATTGGAGAAACCCATTGGCCATGGCCCTCTTTGAGAACTGAAGTGGAACCCGAATCCATCAGTTTCCTCCACTTGAACTCTACCTTTGGGCGAAAAATGTAAATGACAACAATATAAACTCATATCTAGGATTTAGTCAAAGGGGGTACCTTCCAGGAACTGTCCTGAGACCAGGACCCTTTGGATGCAGACCCTGCCCCTTCCTCCTGCCACCAGGCCCTGGGGCATGGGTCCAGCACTCACGTGGGAGGCTCTGTTCCCTGTTCTGGAGGGCCCTGGGTGGGGCGCTAGCCCAGATGCAGTCCCAGCCGGTGAGGGGCACTGAGCCTGCATAGTTGAGAAGGAGGGGCTGGAGGAGGGTAGGGTCAGCTCAGGAAGAAGCTCGAGGCCAGGCCTGTGGGTCCTCAAAAAGGCAGGCCACGAGCTCTCCCGCAGTCCCTTTCCAGTTCCTGGTGGCCGAACCCCTTTTGCTCGGGTTTCATACTTGGGAATCAGGATGGGGGACACCTGGAATTGGCCAGCATCTCCACAGTGCTGCAAGGACTTTGTGCTGCAGCCTCAAAGGGTTGTAATGAATAACAGACTGGTAAGCATTTGCTTCGTCTTGCTTTGTTCTTACAAGGCAGCCAGGAAATCATAGCTGCCCTACCAGTGTGCCCTGAGAGAACCAAAGGACAGAGCCAGGGAGGGCTCAGTGCGGGTTTGCCCACGTGGTGGGGTCACTAGTGGACAGCAATAATGCCCACTGGCTCCCCACTATGTGTGAAGCATTTTATGTGGATTACTTAATTGAGTGCTGACAACAACCTGTGAGCTCCCCACTATTAGTATCCCCACTTGCAGGTGAGAAACCAAGGCCCTAATCAGTTACCTAACGTGCACAAGATCACATGGTTTAGTAAGTGCCAGAGCCAAGCGTTGAACCCAGGCAGTGTCACCCCAGAAAACCCACCAGGCCATTTCGACCGTGCTGCCTGCCCTCCTCTGTCCAGCACAGCACAGTCCTTCTCTTCCCTCTCCTCGCGAGAGCACGGCTGGAGCCGGCCGCCACCCCTGAGCCTGTGAGCGACGTGAGGACGGAGCCTACCGGAGCCATCTCACCAGAGCCCAGATGCAAAGCAGAGCTCAACAGATGTTTGCCCAAAAAGCACAGGGAGGTGCTACTTATCAGACACCCAGTGGCTTCCACCACCAAATGCCTCCCACCCTCATCAAGCCCAGTCCACCGCACGCCAGCACCTCTTTTGGATTCCAGTACTAAAGCCCCTTGGTCAGCTGTAAATGGCTGTCTGGGAAAAGAGGAAGTCCTTACTTACCCATTCATTTAGCGTGAATGAACCATGCGCCCTTTCCAAAGGGCTGCCACAGTTCCTGCTCTCTCTACCAACAGTGGGCTCCGAGGCCAGCTATGGGTGCTGACCACCCACTGAACGCTCAGACGTTTCAGAGTATTCATGATCAATCAGCGTGTGGTTTTTCTTTGGGAAGGCAGTGGGGGGCTGGGGGCACAAGGGGCTCACGGGGGGCCATTCCCAGCCACCCTATCCAGGGTAACTGCCTTCTCCATGGAGTGCAGCATAATTGGTTCTGCATGGTGTTTGTTATGCTTTGTATCGAAATCAGAGCAAAAGAATTCCGTGGCGTCTCCGTTAACCTGTTCCTAATTAGGGGCTTCGGGGGCTCAGGGCCTCGCCTTTGTTTGCAGAGCTCTTTGGCCAAATTCTGCTTCCCAGGGCCCTTCTTGGAGCCATGCTCATCTTTTCCTTTTTAAAATGGAGACTCAAATAGCCCTGCTGGGGCGAGAAGAGCAAGAAGCTGCACCTAGGCTGCTGTTTTGGATTTGATGGGAAGGGCGAAACCCTCCCGCTGCACCGCGCCATGCCCAGCCAGGCTTATGGGGCCGACGCTTTTCCAGCGGGACGTTTCCAGACGTCCCTGGCTACCTTGATTCAAGAGAGAGCGAGATGGAAATTTGGGGAGAAAGCAGTATTTTCTTCCACGACTTGGGCACCATTTTTGCCCTCTATAAAAATGCATTTTGCTATATTTAGGCCTGGCTATGAACAGGGCTCTCTCCCACTCACTCTTTTTTCTCTCAAGACTATTTCTCAGTTTGTTTTTGTCATTTAATATATTTCCCTACCGCCTGGGGAAATCATCAAGTACTTGCACTCCTGAATCACCTTTTCCTGTTGCTTGCTAATTAAAGTAAGCCTCTGTGATGAACAGCCGCCTAACGAATGGAAGGTATCTGTGCCTGCTTTCCCCCACCTCGGAGAGCCCACTGCTGGGATTCACGGGGCATCGCTGTGTGCCAGGCACCCGGCCAGTTGCCACACACGTACTTGCTCCTTTCCGCCTCGCGTCGACCACGGGTTGTGGGAACTATTGTCATTTCCGTGTCATAGATGAGAAGGGCGACCTGCCAGAGAGACGTCAAGTCACTTGCAGACGATTCTACAGCCAGTGGGGGGGGGAAGCCCGAGATCAGAGCCCAAGTTTATCTGAAGTCGAGCTCTTAGTTGGTCCCAATTCTAAACAGCCTCCCGTGTGTGACATTCGGGGTAGAGCTGGAAGAGACACATATTTGGGACATTTGTTCCCGAAGTTCTGTGGATCGTTTGATCGATCTGTCATCTATTGATCTACCTATCTCTATTTTTCTATTTATTTATTTTACTAAGATGATTTTACTACCTTTTAATTAAACTAGTTAATTAAACAAGATTCAAATGATAGAGTGCAAACACGAATGTGCCTCAGTTAGAGAGCCCTGTTACCAGTTCGGGGTGCTTTGTTCCATTCACTCTACCTATGTACATATAAAGACGTGAACGCAATTGCAAAAGTTAATGATCATAGAAATATTTGGCTCTTGTTTCATGAAAATTGAATTTTAGAGAGGTGTGGTTTTTTTCTTTCATTTAACCTGAAAGGATGATATAACATGCTGATTAATAAGAAAAGAAGTCTCTACTGGGTTGATTTTGGTTATTCTCTCTATCCTTTTCAGTTTAAATTGGAGTTGAAAACCCTTGAATTACAAATTTTCAAAGGAGTGTGATGACCCTATAAGCCTTAATAATACGCTCGTATAGCTGAAACGTGCGGTTTCAGTTCTAACAGCTAGCTGTGTGGCTAGACCATCTGAGGGTTTATTTTGACATGGAATTCCACGGGACATCTGGCTCTCTGCTCCCTGGAAGGGGCCCTGGCCCGGGGTCTCAAGGAGGGGGGCCCTCCCTCCTAACTCACGCCCCTCCCACCACTGAACTGAGAAGTCTGCTTGTACTTCCAGCCTGGTGCGCACGGCAGGGAGGGCTCCTCCACGACTCCCAGGGGGCCACGAGTCCTTCGGGCATGCATTTGGAAAAGAACCCTCAACCGCCACCAGCGCAGAGCTTGGAAAAAAGCAAGGTCCCTTGGCCAGGCGCACGGTCTGGCCAGCTTGGAGCGGGCGACCCAGGCCTCCCGCCGCCCCTGGGCCTGGCATCCGTAAACAGCGTCATGCCGCGCCAGCCCTGGCCTCCCTCCATGAGGAAGCTGTCCATCATGAGCACAGGCCGCGTTTTCCCGCTCTGGAGCCCGGCCAGTGAAAACAGCGACACGGCATTGACATTGGTAATATTTATCGAGCGCTTAGCGTGTGCCAGACGCTATTCTAAGCACTTTCAGTCTTAACTCATTTAAACCTCACATCGACCCTACGAGGCAGGTTCTATTATATCCCCATTTAACAGATGGGGACACTGCGGCCGTCATCTGAGAATACAGGGTCCATGGGGCCAAGGCTCTCCTAAAAGCACAAATCTGACCTCTTCAGTGCTGTGCTTCAGATGCTTCTGGGTATCCCTCAGCGTGGTATCAGAGCAGATCAGATGGCCCTCTGCATCAGGCTCCTGCCTGCAGGTCCAGCCACACCTCCTCCAGGCTTCTGGAGGCCTTTGCCCCAGGACCTTTGCACAGGCTGTCTGTCCCCCTGGATTGCCCTTCCCCACCTGGTCTGGTTGGCAAACCTTTTCGTCATCTTTTATTTCTTGTTTGAGCATCAGCTGCTCGGGGCTTCTCCTTCCTTCCTCTCAGTCCTGCTGTTCCCTCCACACATATTTGACATGGGACACCTGGTGGTTTTTCTGTGCTCACCATCCACCTTCTGCACGCAACAGTGGGGCCTAGGAGGACATGTGCTGGGCTGCTGCCAGGGTCTTGTGTCCTTGGCATTTAGTGTGGAGTCTGGGCCACAGTAATTGCTTAGCCAGTGTTTGGGAAGAGGCTTCCATCCAGCCTCATCTCACAGCTCTGACCCCTCACTCAATTCCCACCCCTACTCCCTGCATAAAGCTCCTCCTCAGGGATTCCAACCACAAACAGTATTTGCTGAAACTAAAATAGCATGTTCCTAGATCTGATGGTTGGAAAATTCTGGATGACTTAATCAAGCCTGTTCTTTGCTCAAACTTGTTGGGTGCCCTGGTTTGCCAGCACCCCAGACATCTGTGAGCTGGTCCTGCAGGGCCTGGGCTGGAGGCCTGGGGAGAAGCAGCGGGGCGCGCCTGGTTTAGGGGTGGCGCTGCTCAGCCTGGGCTGGAGGCCTGGGGAGAAGCAGTGGGGCGCGCCTGGTTTAGGGGTGACGCCGCTCATTCCATAAGCCCAGAGGCTACGTGCTCGGCAAAGCACCCGGGAGGCGGCCAGCGGGGATGTCCGGTAAGCACGGCCCTCAGTCTCCACAGTTCCTTAGGGAGTAGTGTTTGGGTCCATGCGGAGGTCTTTTCAGGTTGAGAGAAGCTCTAAGAAGGGACCTCTCACAACCCCAGACACTTCACTCTGCAGCTATAGTGTACGGCCTTAGGTGACTGCCAGGAGGGCCTTGAGCAAGCCGTGCCGACTGCACGTAACGTCCAAGTGTCCGGTGCAACTTCTCAATACGCCAGCACCGCGCCATCTTGGGATGTGGGCCACGGGTTACGTAACAATGTCTGCGCGGCATCCGTGTACAGGCCCCTGCAGCTGAGAAGTGCTCGTCTGCCTGGGTGTATTCACTGAGGTTAAAAGTCCCAGAAAGACTGAGTGTGGCAGTCCTGCCTGTCGGGTGTCAGTCAGCCCTGGAGCGTGGCTGTAGAAATGGCAGGAGGTGAATGGATTTAGGAGGCCCGATTTCCCGGACACGGCCATCTATGGCTGGGGCGGTGAGAGAGGGAGGAGGCTGAATGAGTGTCAAGTTTCTTCCCGGCTTGGGCAGCTGAGTGGGTGGTGGCGTCTTTCACAGAGGCAGGAGACACAGGAGGTGAGCCAGATTTGGGGTTGAGAGCGTGAGTGCAGCTTTGAATAGGTTGAGTCCAGACAACCGTGGGGAGATTCGGAGGTGACAGGTTGTGGGCTGTAGGGTATGTGTGTCTGGGTCCACAGGGAAGAGCTTGGCTGGAGCTGTGAATTCAGTAGTGGATGGCAAAGAGATGGCAACTAGAGCCACAGGAGAAAAGAGGTGGGCAGGGAGAAGAGAAGAGGCCCTGGAACAAGTCTCAAGCACCCAACATTGAAAGGCGGATGCAAACTGAGACCAGCAGAGCAGGAGGAGATTCAGGGAAGGGTGGAAGCACAGAAGGGTCCCCAAGGAAGGGGTTGCTCCAGGGAAGAGGCCTCCATGGGGGGCCCTTCTGTTTCATGTTCCCCACAAGATGGTCGACAACTCAAGAGCAGGGCCAGCACCCACCGCAGGGCCTGGTTCAGGAATGGATTAACAGTTAAAACATGAAAATGTGCCTTTCTGATTTTCCTTAAGCAGGGACGAATTTCGTTTTTCTGAAATCAGCCTACTTTCTGGACGTTCAAGATGGGCAAATGTGTCTTTTGATGGCGAGATGCTCATGCCCTACACAAGGCACTCCCCTAGCAGCAAATAATTCTGAGCTAAAATGAAACACCCAGACGCGCTGTTCTACTTGGAAGGGTAAAAAAATAAAATAAAATAAAAAACAGCCTGTGCTCGCTGTGGCTTTGTTTTGGCCTTTCAACATTGGTGTTAGTAAATGATGCTTTCCAGATGCTCCCGTCTCCTCCAGCCTGGAGTCCGGCTGGCCAGCGGGGCCCCGCTGTGGGCCTCTCGCGCAGTCAGCCTCCCGCGCAGACAGATGGCCTTCCTCAGGCCCAGCTTCCACCCTGCCTCTCTCCAGCTGTGAGGCTGCGGCCCCACTTCCTGCTGGAGGTGGGCTGGGCAGATGGTCCCCATGGCCATCTACCATCCTACAACTGTGCATCTCTTGGGCTTGTGAGTACCTCAGAATGAAAGTCGGGCACCCGAGGACCCTATGGGGTCAGCAGTAATGATGCTGTCTACTGACAAGTGCCTCCTAATCCTCAGAGACGCTGCCCCGCACGTCTGTCCCGAGCTGCCTGCTCAGCTCCACTTCTCTGGGTGCTGCCGGTGCTGCTCACGGACCTTCTGCCTTGATAAGCCCACTCCTGGGGGTGTCAGCCCCTTGCTTGCTCCTGCCTCTCAGATGCTGTCCTGAGGCTCTCCTTTGGAATTTATCTCATTCTGCCTTGAATTGGTGGATGGCTTTTTGTGTGCATATATACAATATCTTTATTGCATTCTGATACACGAACAAATTGGAGACACCTATATTAGAATTTCTTTTTAACTTGTTTAGAAATAAATTAGATTCACAAGAAGTTGCAAAAAAATAGGAGACTTCCACTTCCAGGAAGATGGAGTAGATGCACTTTTCTCTATTACTTTTTCTAAGTATAGCTAAAACCCCTGGACATTATATATAAAATAAACACAAGAAGACTCTGAAAGGTGGAGAGAAGAAAGCAGATTGGCCAGGGACCTTGTGACCCAAGGAGCAATGTGGTGGTGAGTTCTTAGGTTCCTTTTGTCTCAAATATCCCAGACTTAGAGCTGAAGAAATTGGCAGCCTAGAAATGC
>JAQZBX010027460.1:9235-28447 GCA_029593785.1 Cabassous unicinctus | reverse complement strand
TTATTTATTTAGTTGATCCATTTTAAACCCCCCCTTCCCCATTTGCTGTTTTGTGTCCATTCGCTGGGCAATTCTCTGTGTCTGTTTCATCTCTTCTCATCCTCTTCCTCCAGTCTTCACCAGGATTTGATCCTGGAGACCTCCGATGTAGAAGAGAGGTGTTCTGCCATCTGCGCCACCTCGGCTCCTGGTTTTCGGAGCTTTCGGAGCATCTCGTCTTGTCTCTCTCCTTTTACATCATCATCTTGCTGCATGGCTCCCGGGGCCTGGCGGCTCACCAGCACACAGAGCCTGGCAGCCCATGCACCTTCTATATATTTTTTTTTATTTTACCAGGAAGTCCCAGGGAGCGAACCCAGGTCCCTCCATATGGCAGACGGACGCCCAACCATTTGAGCCACATCTGCCCACCCCCCCGGCCATTTATGGACTTTAGTCACCAGTGAGTTTACTGCATAGATAGCTGATTACATCTGCATCAACCAGGGAGATTGCCATCAGCAATGAGTGATACTTTATCCAATCAGCTGAATGCCTTAAAAGGGGAAGTGATTTCAGCATTCAGAGAGAATTTCCCAACTCATCTTTGGACAGCCAACATCTTCCAGAAACTCATCAAGAACCTTCATTGGACTTTCATCGGAGCCCCTGGTTTGCAGCTGCAGAACCTGGACTTGTGCATCCCCACGGTCACAAGAGAGACTCTTACAAAATCTCATACTATTGACAGATATCTCCTGTTGATTCTGTTTCGCTAGAGAACCCTGACTAATACACCCCTCAATACTTTTTAATGTAAGGAGCAATACAGTTAAAATAAACATCTGGGGTAAGTTTGCAGGGAAAAACAAGCTATAAAGGGTATGGGCAGAAGGGCTAAGAGATACTCCGTCTATCTCAGGGTTCTGGCTGCGTGAGGCAAGAGTACAATAGGGTTATGTTTACCACAATAACCCCAATCTCAATGCTCCGAGTTCTCAGCTGCATAAAGAACAGACTGTCTCAGCATTTTATATAGGGCCTCCTCTCCACAAATACTCCCAAAATTTCCAGAAGTGCTCACATGTATCATTTAAATAGCCCCTAAGCCTCACGAGTTTTGGGCCCTTGATAAAGCCACTTTCTCAGAATCTCCAGGGGTGGAGGGATGCAGGGGGTGGGGATGCAAGAGGGGAGGAGCTAGTCACACCCCATCATAGCCACCACTTACAGTTCAGCAGCCCCCCTGCTTCTATACTCTCTGTTGATGCTGGTCTCAGGCCTCTGCCATCCAAAGGTACTCATTCGGGACCATTGGCCTCAAGGTGGCTTGTCATTCTCTCCTATCGGTGGGGAAATGCTTTCCCTTTTCTTGTCCACTTCTTCAAAGTTTGCCTCAAAGTGGAACTGTTTTGAACCCAGACAACAGTCTTTTTTCCTTCCCAAAACTTGTACTTATCCAGGTAGTTTTATCTTCCTTGAGCAATTAGAGAACATCGGTGGTGGAGGGGGTGGTATCTTACTGAAAGGGAGGGACTTTCAGAGTCTCAGGTCCAGCTTATCCAGGTTACCCTTTTCCATATGTGCTAATGAGCCATTGTTCTATAAGGTCTATGGGACCTTGCAGAGTCCCATCCTTGTCTCACTTCCCATTTTCTTCCCCTCCCCCTCCCCATGACTTCCTTTGGTCCTTATAGGTATTCAAAGCCCCCCAAAGTATGACGCTCACAGCAATGTCCCCAAATTGGTATATCAAGACTGACTCTAGAAGTTTCTCTGCACTAGGCAAATTCAGCTTAAAAACAAAAAGTGCAATCTGTTTTCAGTAGGAAGAGATAATGTTGTCTGAAAGCCTGGGGATAACAGTTAAACCCATTGAAAATCAATAAAAAGCCCTTTAAAGGCCACCATTCCCTTTCATGACATTTTTCTTAATGCTCGATATCCCATACCACCAGGCAGCCAGGTAAAAGGATTGATTTTTACATAACTCTGTTTCAGGAACATGCAACTATTATAGGAAAGGTGGAGGGGTGGGGAGATAAGAGAGACTGAATTTCTATGCCTTCTCCCTACCACAGCCCCACATTTCTCTTGCAGGAAATAACTCCTGCACATAGAGCATCAGGGAGCAGAGTTTTCCAACCACCCTATTTGAGTGGTGGGTATTCATTCAGGATATCCCAAGTACCTAACAGATTCCCCACTCTACCATTAATTTGCACTAGGGTACCCTTACTTAACCTCTTTTTGGGTATAAAATTGAGAGAAAGATGTCAGCACTATGCTCTAGGCAGATATACTTATGATTTAAAATAACAATGTAGATAAGTGCCTCAAAAATATAGAAGATTTAAAAAATGATCATCTCAAAGGGAGTTTATAAAATCATTTAAAAATTCCCCAATCTTTAATCTCATCCAGAAGTAGGCATGATAAAGCACTCTCCCCAGTCAAGCAGAAAGCAGGGAAGTGCAAGCTATTCACCTTCCATTTGAGAGACTGGTCCTGGACTAATTCTATCGAATGTGAATCCAGGGGTAGGGTTTCAACAGCTGGCCCGTGACTTTTTAAAACTGACGTCCTTTCTGATTCTACTCATGTTCCACCTTTAATGTGGGACTGCTCTGACCTTCAACTCCATCTCCCAGCTCACATCTTTATCATACTGGCTCTGACATCCAACAGCTAACATCATTTGGCCTTAGGCGCGCTCTCTCTCTCTCTCTCTCTCTCTCTCTCTCTCTCTCTCTCTCTCTCGCATGAATAAGCAGGCAAGGCCCAGTGTGTCCTGGCTTCCATACCCACAGGTGTGATGAACATATTCACTTTAACAAATAGAAGTATCAGAAATATTTTTAAGAATGCAGGAGCCTCAAAGGACTAGGTGAACGATGACAGCATCCCAACTCAAAGAAAATGTAAGTTATTTAATAGAACCCAGTGAATGTGAAACAATACCTCAATGTTCCTCCAAAAATATCTGTGAAAAATGTCTGAAAATAAGAGACATTGAAAAAGAAAAAATTTGGGTAATTACCCACCACTGCTACTCCATGCAGTGCCTGGATATACAGCTCTACATTCCAGTCAGGCAAAAGCTCCTTGAACTAGTATTTGAGTTCTGGGTCTTCTTTTTAGAATGGCTATTTAGACAGCCCTCACTTTACAAAGAAATTCCTACTACTTCCCCTATTTGCCCCTCTCTCTCCCTTCCCTCACTGCTGGAACCCCTCGGGAAAGAAGGTTCTCATGATCTGACTTGAATCCAGACTGCTAAGCTGCTGCTAGGATAGAATTATACAGTGGGCTGATGCTCTTATAGAGCTCTTGGAGAGCTCATGGGTTCAGAATGAGAAAAAATGAAGACCTTTTAAAAACTATAAGTATCAATTAGAATTATTCACACCCATGAGGGTGGCTATTTAAAAATGTAACAGAAAATAATAAATACTGGTGAGGATGCAGAGAAATAGGAATCCTTATACATTGCTGGTGGCATTATGAAATGGTATAGCAACTGTAGAAATCAGTTGGAGGCGGTCCTCAAAAGGTTGAAAATAGAATTACCGTATGACCCAGCAATCCCACTTCTTGGCATATACCCTAAAGAATTGAAAGCAGGGACCTGAAGAGATATTTGTGCACCAATGTTAATAACAGCATTATTCACAATTATTCAAAAGGTGCAAGCAACTCAACTATCCATCAAACAAATTGTGGTATATACACACAATGGAATATTATTCAGCAGTATAAAGGAATGAAGTTCTGAAATCTGCTCAAGGCATGGATGAACCTTGAAGACATCATGTTGAATGAAATAAGCCAGACACAAAAAGACAAATATTATATAATCTTATTTATATGAAATACCTAGAAGCAAATTTCATAGAGACAGATAGCAGATTATAGATTACCAGAAGTCAGGGCAGCAGGGGGAAGGGTGTGGAGGGAATGGGAGCTATTGTTTAATGGGAGTAGAGTTTCTTTTTAAGGTGATGACAAAGTTGGAGTAATGGATATTGGTGAAGGTATCGTAATATTGTAAATGTAATTAACACTACCGACTGGTGGTCAGGGTAAATACCATGTTGCAATGGGTTCACCAGGAACCAACAGGTAAAAAGAAAGTGCAGATAGATGATATGTGCTAGTCTTTAAAGAATTTCAGTTCCAGAAGGAAAGAAAAACAGCATTTGGCAGAGTCACAGAGCCAAGGACAAATTTTTCTTAAAATAGTATTTCCAAAAAGGTGTTTGGTTTTAGATGCTAATAAACATCAAAGAAGAAAGCAAAAGGGAAAAGATGGGTTTTACGGTAAAATAATTTGGGGATATACTGAGTTAACAATGTTAAACAGATTTCTTTTCATGACTGTAGAATGTGGTGGTTTGCAACTGTACGTGCCCCCAAAAAATTATGTTCTTAAAGCTAATCCATTCCTGTAAGTGTAAACCTATTGTAAGCAGGACCTTTTGAATAGGTTACTTCAGTTAAGGTGTGACCCAAGGTGGGTCTTAATCTTCTTACTGGAGTAATACAGAGAGACAGAATGCCACAGAAGCAAGAAGCTGAAAGCAATGACACCTAGAAGAGAAGGGAGAGACCATCAGATGCCGCCATGGGCCAAGCCATGTGACAGAGGGATCCAGAATCGCCAGCAGCTGGTCTTCAGGAAGAAAGCAGCGTATTGATGATGCCCTGATTTGGACATATTCACTGTAAGCTTATAAGCTAATAAATTCCCACTGTTAAAAGCTAAGCTATTTTATGGTTTCTGCTTTCAGCAGCCAAGCAAACTAAAACACAGAACTACTCAGAACCTTTTAAAAAGTACTATAAATTCTAAATATCCAAAAGGGAGGTAATAGTATACAGGATATCTCAAACTTATTTGACAAAATTATTCTATTTTCCACTGAGTACCTCCCAAGACCACTGTTAGGTAAATACGCTTTGGAAAAACATGGTTTAAAGAATAGGGGAGACAACAATTTTATATAAGCCAAGATAAAATAGGCAATACAAATGGGTGAGATTAAAGAAGCATTAGATAAGGTATACCGGATGAAAGAAGGTCCCAGAAAGTGTAAGAAGGGACATGACAAAAAGTGAACAAGTAGAGGGGGGATGGCTGCTTCCTCCTCAGCTGCCCAAGAGACATGAAGAAAGGGGAATAAAAGAGGTCAGCAAAGTGTACACCTAGAAAAAGAAGTTCAGAGAGTTCATGTAAGATAACTTCATTCTTTTCAGAAAAGAAATTAAGTGTGCAAAAAGGACAAAAGGCCAGGGTTGGCTAAGGAGAAGGGAAGCATAACACCATTGGGGCTTGGGAGGGGACACCCAGAACAAGGAAAAATGAAGAAAAGGAAGTGGGACAATATCAGTTTCAAAAATATGTTTAAATTAACTGTCAAAATTATATTTCTACGTAAGCTTTAACCTAAAATTTCACTTTAATGAAATTTACCCCACAGATAAACTTGTGTAAGTCTGTTATTCACATGTGCAAAGATGTTCATTATAGCATTGTTTACGGTAGCAGAGAAATTTTTAAAACATTTATATGTAAAATAATTGATGGCTAGTTAATAAATTAGGCCACATCCTAACATCAAAACACTAGGTAGACAAGACAATAAGA
The DNA here is from genome assembly GCA_029593785.1 of Cabassous unicinctus. Taxonomy (NCBI): domain Eukaryota; kingdom Metazoa; phylum Chordata; class Mammalia; order Cingulata; family Chlamyphoridae; genus Cabassous; species Cabassous unicinctus. The sequence goes on along the minus strand of JAQZBX010027460.1, from coordinate 22,821 downwards.
ATGTACCGACTTGAAAAGATAGCCAAGATATTTTTAAGTGAATAAAGCAAATTAAAGAATAATGTGCATATTATAAACCTATATATGTGGGAAAAAGTCTGATGGTTGCATATCAAAGAAGATACCTCTAGGCCATAGGTTTGGAAGCACTCAGGCCACCGGTAAGGAAGAGTTTTTGTTTTTTACTTAATATCCTCTTATTTACAGTGAGCATATATTGCATTTATAACTTTTTTATCATTTTCCCCTTCCTGGGTTTACACTCTCAAAACCCTCCCTCCTTCTCTCCTCAGCACCACATTGACTCCCAGCTCCCAAGAATCAAGAACCAGGCTGGTCCTCGCCTGATGCTATTCAGTCCCAGTTAGATCTGAGGAAAGACCTGACTAAGGCTCAGAAAAGATACATTCAGCTTAGATTTCCTAATAATTCACTTTAGGGCTTTGGAAAAGTGACCAACTCTTTCTGAGTCTCTGATCTTCAGCAAATTTATTAACATTTCATCCAACTCTAAGTTTGATTACATTTTTATAGCAAACAGACTAGAATAGGCTTGCCTTGGATGAAAACAAAACATTAATCTTGAGGGTAAAAACAAGTTCTTGGTTTCAAACTAATAACATAAAATGGATTCCTGGAATATAAGTGTGTTTATAAGTGAAGCCTGATCATGCATGACTAAAAGCAAGTAAAAATACAGATTTGGGGGAAGCGGATGAGCTCTCGCCTACCACATGGGAGGTCCTGGGTTCGGTTCCCAGTGCCTCCTAAAGAAAACAAGCAAGACAGTGAGCTGACGCAACATGATGATGCAACAAAGAGAAACAAAGAGAAAAACACAATGAGAGACACAATAAAGCAGGGTGCGGAGGTGGCTCAAGTGATTAGGCACCTCCCTTCCACAAGGAGGTCCAGGGTTCAGTTCCAGTGCCTCCAAAAGAAGATGAGCACACAACAAACAGACACAGCAAGCACAAACAATGGGGGGTGGGGGAATAAATAATAAATCTTTTTTTTAAAAATACAGATTTGGAAATTATTTTCATAGAAACACAATGAACTTGCAATTTAACTCATGTCTATTTTATTTATTTTCAAAGAGGAATTCACTGTCCCATATTCATTTTGCAGAAAATTCTGTCAAAATTTGTTAACAGAACTGAAATACACATATGAATGTGATTAAAAGGGGAAAGGTTAGATTGTATATATGGTAACAGAATAAAAATTTTTAAAAAATATATATATATGGAACTACACTTCACAGTGAGCCCTACATTAAACCATGGACTATTGTTAATAGTACAATTATAAATATTTTTGTCATCAATGTAACAAACGCAAAGGTATCACACCAATGCAAAGTGTTAATAATAATAATAATAATCCTATATTTTATGCATGAGTGTTCTGTAAACGCACAACTTCTCTAATAAAAGAAATTTTTTTTAAAAATTTTATTCCTACAATTAGCAGTGCAGATGTTTCCTTTAACCACTAGGGGTCAGACTACTACATTAAAACAAGCCAATTCCAACTAGAAAAGAGTATTAATTGGTTGAGAGCCACACTGACTTGTTTTCTTGCATAAGAATGGAAGACTGGCCACTCAAATTAAACATTACATAAAGAAAATAATGGGAAAGAATGCATTTGACAAGAGATTCTCATAGAGTTGAAACTATCATATATAATAAATAGAATATAATAAAGAAGTTTCAACCTTAATAAAAATTTCAATTATTCACTTGATCATTCTGGCAAGATAGTACTCCAATCTGAGTAGGTTTATACTGGAAGATTAGTCATTGAGCTGGACAAATTCTAACAGAGCAGAAACAACTAGAATTATGAAACTGTCAGCAAAAGAGAAGAAATCCTCATTTTTAAAGGATGGCTTGCATGACTAGCAAAGGATTGAGATGGATGGCATAAACATTTTTCCAGTAGAATTCATCCATGGTTATCATAAATCTGAATCATAACTCTGAAAGTGCTCAGCGATGTGGGCAGGGGACAGCCCTGCCTGGAATGCTGTTCTAGTCCCAGCTCTGCCACTGTCAGTGTGACCTTGAACAAGCACCTTCTTTTGGTCTCACTAACACATCTTCATAACGGAGGGGTAAGATTGCATAATTTATAATGAATATTCAAGCCCTAAAATTAAACAGAATTATTTAATAATATGATCACAGGGAAGATAAAGTGAGGAAAAAACTTGCCAAAGTCATAAAAAAGGAAGGCATTAACTGTCAAAATACATTATTATAAACTTCCTTCATTTAAAAAATGGAGCAAACTGAGATCACAGACCATATCCATTATCAGACAGTTAAACCAAAAGTCAAAGATCAATTTACTTACATTTTTCATGACAGAGTATTGAAAACTCTCAAGTATATATGTGAAAACTATGTAGCTGTATATATACATATACCATAAAAATAGAAATAAGAGACTAAATTCAAAATAAAAACTATAACTGCCCTCTTGCTATTTCCCACCTCAAGTACTAATCAAATATTAATCCTCAGTTAAAACTATTTCCTTTATAGCTTATTGAAACATATACTTGAAGTAGAGTGAATTCAAAATATCCAATTGTTTTGTTTTGTTTTTAATGTCTGATTAAAGAGAATGCTAAATAAGCACTGATTATATACTGGAGGCCGTGCCTGCTGGGAGCCTCCCTGACATCCCAATCACCTGGGAACATAGGCTGCAACACAAAAGCATGTGAATGGGGAATTTCCACTTCACACTCTTCCTTTCCAATCAAAATGAACCAATTTCACATTCCCCAAGTAGTCTTTATTTATGTCTGTAAGTATCGCATGTGTGTAAACGCAAAATACCAAAAAATTTTTGAAAATAGATTCTCATCTGATAAACCATAAAATAAGAATAAAATGGATCAGATCTGAGAAAGGCAAGCAGGGTCACCCTAAAGAGATAAATGGCTCTGGGGTACAGCAAGAATTAACAATAACCTGCTAGATGGCATTAACATATCCAGAGTAAAAGTATGTTAAAAGATGAATTGTTCAGAAAGGAAGGGGAAAACCAAAAGTGAAAAGTCCACCCATGCCTGGTTCAACTGAAAGACAGAGCCACATGTGGGACCTTAATGCTGTGGACATTCAAATCGTATACTTGACTCCCCCAGCCCAGAGTCTACGCTCCTCAAGCCACCTCTTAATTAAACATTGGCTTCCCATGTAGTTTTCCTATCGGGAAAAAATGTGCTGGCCCTGCTAATGCGAGTATCTGGTCCATCTCGGCAGTTAATTCCCTAGTAAATTCCTAAAGTGGAGTTCTTTTTTTTTTTTTTACAAATGTCAGGCTTCTTGGAGCTTAGTACTGATGTGCCGGCATCTTCAAATCCTGTGCGTTTGGGGGCACCTTCAAGTTCCAGTTTCCACATTTATATGGCTGAGGCTTGCAAACTGCACCAGGTACTGCCTCTGTGCCTAACTAGGCAGCTAACATTCCCCAGTTACACCTTATCTGCTTTCAGACTTCAGTTTCTAACACACACACACATAAACACACACACTAATTGCTCTTCCAACCAAAGTCAACTTTAATGTACAAATCAGATTAAAATTGACCATTTGATCACAGAATGTGAATGACAATGTTTCCTGCTACCAAAGATGATGAGCTTAATTTCCCAGAGCAGGCTGTGAAGTGGGAGGGGTGAACCATTTCACAGAGAGCCCAAGTACCTACACATTCTCTGAAAATTCACTGATATCTGGATTGGACTGTCTTCCCAGTTTTCTAATTTGCTTTGCAAGTTTAGATTCATTTACTTACAATTAACAAATAAACATATCCACTCAATAAATGTGAAGGTGCTACCTTTCAAAAGAATTTTTTAAATTCATTTAAGAACTTCATAGATGGGACAGAAATATGGGTCAATACAAAAATAACCACAATTGAAAGTGAAAATCCCCCATGATTGGAGTGGGGATTAAAAATGACATAGGGGTAAGCAGATGTGGCTCAAGCAGTTGGACACCCGCCTACCACATGGGAGGTCCCAGTTCGGTTCCCGGTGCCTCCTAAAGAAGACGAGCAAGACAGCAAGCTGACGCAACGGGCTGGCGCAGCAAGCTGATGCAACAAGATGACACAGCAAGATGACGCAACGAAGAGACACAGTGAGGAGACACAACAAGAGAAACAAGCAGGGAGCAGAGGTGACTCAAATGATTGGGTGCCTCCCTCCCACATGGCAGGTCCCAGGTTCAGTTCCCAGTGCCTCCTAAAAAGAAGATGAACAGAGAGCAGACAGTAAGCTGAAACAATGGGGGGGTGGTAATTAATAAATAAAATAAATCTTAAAAAAAAAATGACATAGGGATATATTGCTAATACAACTTAGTAATAAAAACAGTGATATTGTGTTTTGAAAGGGCTGCATCAAATTACCTCAATCAAGTTGGTCATGTCTAAATAGCTATATCCAAAAGTTCTGTTTGGCAGTTTTGTCACATGGGACCTAAACATCACTGAACTGCTTTTCCCTGGCCTTCTCCAGAGAGGCCCTAAATGAGGACAAATACCATTCCATCTTCCAGCTTTCTTTATAGATGCACACATACACACAGAGGCGTATTTCTTAACAAAGTCTTAATAAATATTAACTTATGTAAATAAACAATGGAGAAGGTCACAAGCAAATTGGCTCTGCAAATAGCAACCCTAAATCCCAGCCTTCTTAGCCAGAACACCTTGCTTTAATATGTATGAACACACTGTAGCCAAAATGCTTCTGAATGTGGAAAGGCATGCTCTTTACTCCCTTGGGATTGTAAAATTCCAAGGACAACATTCTGAACAGCTGCTCAATAACAAATATAAATGAGGTCACACCTTCCTCTGGGGCTCTGAAGAACACTTAGGCACAGTGCTCCATTGTCTCAGTCCTATGCCAAGATGTGCGTCTCCTCTTTCTTTCTGGCCCTCTTCCTCTCTACTTCTCTTCCTCACTCACACTCATTCCAAGTGCTCAAGCATTGTCACAAAGCTCTGCTCTACACACTGGCTCTAGAATAGAATCCGATGTGAGACTCTCTCACTAGCTCACTGGGAAGGACAGATGGTCGTAAATCCATAGAGCAGAAATTCCAACGGCGTGGACAGAGGTAAAGCGGGGAGGCGACGCTTTTCTGAGGGACCAGCAGAGTCCTCGGGGAGTTTTCAGAAGGCACGCCCCCTCACACCAACACCTCTTTTCTTAGTTGAGAACCACTGCCAAAGTGAGCCACTGATGGATTTTGCCGTTTCATGAACCTTTCAACGTCCGTGACATGTAATCAAGAGAGAGTCATTTTGCTGCAGTACAAATGTTGAAGCAGCTACCCAGCTCAGATCACTTTGCATGTGCTCATGCTGTTCATACTCTTCCTCACCATTAGTTTATGGAAGAAATTATAGGGGAAAATATTGTAGAATAGTATATGTGGGGATTCTCAAATTTTTCAGAAAATATCATTTGCATATGTTACATTCTGCTGTTCTTAGAGCCTGGGGAGATGAAACTTAAAAATATGCAGGAGAAAAGTTGGACTCCAATAGTTGCACATGTTTTTTGCTTAGAGCTGGCCCTGTGTAATTATTGAACAGAATTCTTTCTTTTCTTCTATTTCATGTTTCCATTACCATGACTCTTTGCTGCCAGGTTCCAGATTTCAGACTAATACAGTTATGACTGTGTTCCCACGATATTTGGGGTCAAAAAATATTTTTTTCAGCTGCTACTAAGAAAAAGCATATTTAAAATTACAAGCAATTTATAAAAATTTATTAAAACCCATCAAACAGGTACTTAAGGAAAACTTTAGTTGATACTTGGTGAGATAAATGTAAGATAAAGTCAACCCCAGCCAGTAAAGCTGCTAAGTGAGTGGTGGAAAAAAAAAAAAAAAAGGAACGAGTAAAAGACTAGGAACTAGGAACTAATGGTTAAGATAAGTCACATATTTCTATGTCCACTTTTCACAATGAAGTACAAAATAGTTGTGGAAAAATAAATATCCACACAAAATACTAACAGGAATCTTCTTGGTGACAGCAACTTGGTCGTCTTTGTCCCCATGATATGTCCAGTGTCTAGCACAGTACCTGGCATATAATAAATGAATGAATGGAAGGTTTCCTTGGGGTGGCATACTGTGCATCTTCCTATGTTTAACTTGTGTGACAAATCAAAGAGAATCCATCATTTTAGAGAATTTCCCAAAGTGTGTTCCTCAGAAAATTATTAGGTATAATGCTAATTGTCATCCCATCTTTCCAAAGGTTTACAATGCACATTGCCACATGAAAGTCATGCAGTAAAGAAATATGTTTAACTGTGTTTAACCCAACATTTTGTACTTATGTTATCACAAAACTTTATAGAACTGTTGTTCAATAGAGCACACTTTTTTGGGCTAGAAAATAGGTGAGAGAGTTTTCAGAGATCCACGGAAAATTTAAACAAGGAAAGCAAAAAAATACAAAAAACAAATGAAGGGCAAACACATTTGTACTTTTCTGTCAGTCTTAACATGTCACATTGAGAAATAAAAAAGAGTCTGGATTAAAGGATGTCCTTTAATTGATTTTAGCACAATCTCTTTCCTTTTTTGAAGATTCAACACATAAGTTGAAAATTAATTAATTGTTCATTTTCCATCCCCAAATGAGATTAGCAATTTTCTTTTTTACTACATGGATCTTACATGAATTTGTATGAATTTTTTAGATTATGAATATAAGGAACCAGGAAGCTGCTAAACAAAGTGTGCCAGGCCCTGCCTAACCACCCCTCCCAGTCCTCTCCCCCCCACCCCCCAACCCCATCCCTATATCTAGGTTTTAGAACCAATTCTGATGTTTATAAGGATGGACAGAAGGAGCTATAATACAGTATCACAAATGCAAAGCTGGTTTTAAATTTCTCAATTTTAATTATTGGATTTGCCTAGTTCTTAAAAACCATGTTCCCATATGTTTCTCAGTTCAAAAATCTGGGTCTCTGCCTTGATTCTTGTGCTTAATTCCTTGACATAATACCCTTCCCCAAATCCTAGTTCTGTCACTACAGAGCCTGTAATGCCTCTGCTAGTATCACTATCTGTGTACTTACAGAATGCCTTATGCACAATCATAATATTCATCTAACATTGCTTCTGATCAAGGAACTCTTTCCTAGAAAAAGAGGTGCGAAAATGGGTACATGCTCATGGAATTTACTGGTCTTTTCACATATTACATTATCTAGAAGTAGCGGGCCTACTAGAATGGTGGAATGGCTGAAAAAAGACTCAGTTTCAGTGCCATTTGGAAACAATACCATGAAAGGATGAAAGCATATCTTATAGGATGCAATATATGCTTTGAATTAACAAACAATAGAGGGAGCTCTTTCTCCCATTTTCAGAATATATGGATCCAGAAATCAGGAGTGGGGATGGAAGGAGCTCTTCTCATTTTTGCATCTAAAAATCTGCTTGCAGAATTTGTGCTTCTTGTCTCTGCAACTGAACTCTGCTAGCTTGGAGGCCTGGGTTCCCAAAGAATGAATGCTTCAACCAGGCAACACAACAATATTTCCACTGAAATGGTGTTGGGACTGTTTCCTGGCCATTTAGGGCTTCTCAGTGCATTTAACCAACAGGCAGAGCAGTCAGGTAGTCTAATAGCAGGGAGATTGATTCTATTTACAAGAGGCAGTTGGGTTACTGTTACACAGTGGGGGCAGCAAAGACTATATGCAAAACCCAAGGGTTTTTCTGGGGGCACTTTCAGTACTTCCAGCTCTAATACTAAAGGTTCATGGAAAACTACAGCAAATAAACAAAGAATTTTTTTAGCACTTTCAAAAATGATGGTTTATATTAACCCACAGGTAAAACACCTCAACTCACTGAGTTCCTGACTGCGACAAAGGATATTGAAAGTAGAACGTTATAAATATCGACTATGGAAACTTGCACTTCCAGGAAGATGGAGTAGACATAGTTTTCCTATTCCTCCCACTGAGTACAACTAACACCCCTGGACATAATACACAAAATAAACATAAGAAGACTCTGAAAGGTGTTGAGAAACAGACATATCAAGTATAGACATCAGGATATCCAAGGAATGGCACAGTGATTAGTTCCCTGGGTTTTCCTTTGCTTCATATATACTAGAATTGGCGCTGAAGCTGGCAACCCAGAAACAAACAAGGGTAGGGGGGAAAAAGCCCCAACAGAAGCCTGCTCTCTAGCTAAAGAGGCAGCTTAGCAAGATATATAACATTTAGATAATAACTTCTCTATTCCAACCAAACACCACAGAAAAATCTGCAACGCCACCAACGTTAGCAAAGACCAAGTGAGGTGCCTAGACTTCTATCTTTGCCATGTTGTAATGAGGCACTCCAAACCCCAGCTGGGTGACATCAGAAAAGGCCATGTAGGGATCCTGGCAACAACACAACACTCTCTATCCTCCTCACCCCATTAAGGTAATGCCAGAGGCCTCGTGGAGAGTCATGACTTTCACCACCACAGTGGTAATGAGACCAACTCCCCTTGGAGTAAATGGAAGCCATGTGGGAAGCAATAAAGAGGCATTCCTGCTCCCTCTGCCAAGACGGTATCAGAGAAGGCCTAGGTGAGAGACGGGCCCCTCACCCACACCCAGCAGTGATGGCCTCACATACTAATAGAGGCCAAGTGGAATACCTGGGCTTCTACCTTCACCTCACTTAGCAGTGCCCACCTCTTCCCCTGCTAGATAAATGTCAGAAAAAAAACAGCTAACACAGAAGGTTTAAGTAAGACCCATGGTTTTATAACAGAATACCTAAAATGTCCAGATTTCAATTGAAAATACTCAACATACAAAGACCCAGGAAAATCTCAACTTGAATGAGAAAAGACAATCAATAGACATGAGCAGTAAAAGAGAGATGTTAGAATTATCTGACAAAGACTAAATTAGCCATCATAAAAATGATGAGCAATTATAAACACACTTGAAAGAAATGAAAAATATAATAACCAAAGTGGAAAACTAAATGGGGTAAATGTAAGGGAGGGGACAAAGGAAATAATAAGTAAACTTGAAGGTACCCAAAAAAAATGACTAAAGGAATTTCTCTAAACAGAAAGAAAAAAAATTTTTAATGTATATTGGAACATCAGAAGGGAAGAAAGAAAATGAAAAGAATGAAAACATGGATACTGGGTTGCGTAAATGTTGGTTTCAACCTATCAGGTGGCAGCCTACAAGACTGTACCAGGAAATATGGATGAACCTTGAAGACATCATGTTGAATGAAATGAGCCAGACACAAAAGGACAAATATTGTATGATCTCACTGATATGAAATAATTATAATAAACAAATTCATGGGGTCAGAAACTAGAGTACAGGTCACCAGGTTGCCAGGGTGGATAGCTAATGCTTAATTGATACAGTGTTTCTATTTGGGGTGATAAAAAAGCTTTGGCAATAGTGGTGATGGTAGCACAACATTGTGAATGAAATTAACACTACTAAATTATATACATGAATTTGATTAAAGGGGGAAATTTCAGGATGCATATATGTTGCTAGAACAAAATTGTTTTTTTAAATCATACAACTGTACAACACAGTGAAACTTAATGTAAGCTAAAGAATATATTTAATAATATAATTATAACAATTTTGTTTCATCAATTGTTACAAAAGCACCACACTAATACAAAATGTTAATAATCAGGAAAAATGTGCGTGTGAGATGGAGTATATGAGAACTCTGTATTTTTGCATGATTTTTCCATAAACCTACAACTTCTCTAATTAAAAAAGAAGAGACAGAACTGAAAGAAACACATTAATCCACAATTATAGTTAGAGACTTCAACACCCATCTTTTAACAAATATCAAAACACCTAGATGCACAATCAGCAACAATAAAGAAGAAATCAACAACCTCAAACAACAGAATCTAATCAATATTTATAAAATATTCCACTCAGTGGCAACAGAATACACGTTCTTCTTATATCCCCGTTGATCATGTACCAAGATAGAACATATCTTTTGCCATAAAACAAATCTCAAAAAAATTAAAAGAACTGAAATCATACAATGTATGTTTTATAACCACAATGAAATCAAACTGGAAATTAATAACCCAAAGATAACAAGGAATCTCCAAACACTTGGAAACTGTTCTAAATAATTCATGGGTCAAAGAGGAAATCTCAAAGCAAATAAATACATACATTGAACTGAATGAAAATAAAAGTATAACATATCAAAATTTGTGGGAGTAATTTGTGCTAAAGCAGTGCTGAGGGGGGAATTTATAGCACTAAATGTCTACATTAGAAAAAAGGAAAAGTCTCAAATCCATACTCTAATCTCTTACCTCAAAAACCAAAAAAAAGAGCAAAATTAACCCAAAGCCAGTAGAAGATAGGATATATATGGAAAAGAGAAAATCAACAAAATTGAAATCAGAAAAACAATATAGAAAATTAATGATTCAAAAAGTTGAGTCTTTGAAAGATCAGTAAAATTGGCAAACCTCCAGCTAGGCTGACAAAGAAAAAAAGAAGGCAAGACTTACTAATATTAAGAAGGAAGCAGGGGATGCCAATGCAGACTTTGCAGACATCAACAGGATAGAAATAGAATACTACAAAAAACTTACTCGCATAAATTTGGCAATTTGGATGAAATGAACCAATCCCTCCAACAACACAAACTACCACAAATCACCCAAAATGAAATAGATTTTTAATATCCCATTAACCATTGTGAAAATTACATTTATAAATTAAAAATTTCCCAAAAAAGAAATGCAGAACCAGATGATTTCACTGGACAATTCTGCTAAGTATTTATAGAAGAATTAACACCAATTCTACACAAATCTTCTACATTAAAGTAGAAGAGGGAGAATTTTCCAATCCATTTTATGAAGCTAATACTATACTGATACAAAAACTAGACAGAAGCAGTGTAAAAAATTTAACTACAAAGCAAAACTAATTTTTTAACAATGATAAAGAAGCAATTAAATGAAGGAAGCACAGCCTTTTCAATAAGAAAAGGAATTACTATTTTTAAAAGACAAGAAAATTGCTCTTGAATAAAGGTGCAAAAGTCCTTATCAGGGAAGCAGATGTGGCTCAAGTGGTTGAGCTTCCACCTACCACATGGGAGGTCCCGGATTTGGTTCCTGGTGCCTCCTAAAGAAGATGAGCAAGACATCGAGCCAAAGGGCTGGCACAGCAAGCTGGTGTAACAAGAGGATGCAATAAAGAGACACAAGGAGGAAAACACAATGAGAGATACAACAAAGCAGGGAGCAGAGGTGGCTCAAGCAATTAGGCACCTCCTTCCCACATGGAAGGTCCCTGGTTTGGTTCCAGTGCCCCTAAAAAGAAGACAAGCACACAATGAACAGACACAGCAAGTTCAAACAACGAGGGGAGGAGAAGAAATAAATAAATCTTAAAAAGAAAAAGTCCTTATTAAAATATTAGCAAATAGAATTCAGCAGTATTAAAAAAAAAGAAAGAAAGAAATATACACCATGGCTAAGTGAGGTTTATTCCAGGGATGCAAGACTGGTTAAATGCTCAAGAATCTATCACTGTAACCCACCATATTAACAGGTTAAAAAAGAAAAATCCCATGATCATATCAATTGACTCAGAAAAAGCATTTCACAAAATTCAACAACCATTCATAATAAAAACTCTCCAAAAACTGAGAATAGAGAGAAATTTCCTCAACTTGATAAAGAGCATCTACAAAAACCTATAACTAATCTTATACTTAATAGTGAAAGACTGAATGCTTTCCTATAACTGAGTTCATTTTCACTATATACTAGCAATGAACATATGACACAAATTAAAAATACAATACCTCTTATAATCACTAAGAAGGAAAGCAAGAAATACTTAGATGTAAATATAACAAAACATGTACAGGACTTGTATGCTGTAAATTACAAAACGCTAATTGGGGAAGAAAAAAAAACAAAGAGCTTCCTATAAAATCATAAAATCCAAGCACCATAATTTGTAGATGTAGACAAGATTATTCCAAAACTTATATGGAGATGCAAAAGAATTATAATAGTTAAAATGATTTTGTAAAATAAGAAAAGCAGAAGGAATCAGGCCACCTGACTTTAAGACTATTATACAGCTACAGTAATCCAGACTGTATGGTCTTGGCAGAGAGATAGACAAAGACATCAACTGAACAGAACGGATAGCCCAGAACTAGACCCACACAAATACACCAACTGATTTTTGACAAAGATGAAAAAGCAATTCAGTGGAGGAAGGATAACCTTTTCATCAAATGGTGCTGGAGCAATTGGACTTCATACGCAAAACTGTAAAACACTTAGAAAAAAATCATAGGAGAAACTCTTCAGGATGTAAGACTAGACAAAGAGTTCTTAAACTTGACATCAAAAGTATGACCCATAAAAGAAAAAAATGATAAATTGAACTTCATCAAAATAAAAATGTTTGCTCTGTGGAAGATCCTAGTAAAAGGACTAAAAGTCAAGATACAGACATGAATAAACTATTTGAAAACCATATATGTGACAAAGTACTAGTATCTAGAATACAAAAAGAACTTTCAAAACAAGACAATTTTTAAAAATAGAAAATAGGCAAAGACATGAAGAGACATTTTACCAAAGAGAATATACAGATAGCAAATAAGTACATGAATGATATTCAGCATTGTAAGTCATTAGGGAAATGAAAATTAAAACCACAATGGGATATTACTACACACTTAGCAGAATGGAGAAAATAAAAAATAATGACAATCTCAAGTGCTGGTAAGGATGTGGAGAAGCTGGATCATTTGTACATTGCTGGAGGGGGGTGTAAAATGCTATAGGATGTCTGGAAAACACTTTGGCAGTTTCTTTAAAAACTAATCAGGCAACTATCACACAAACCAGAAATTGCAGTCTTGGATTTTTATCCTAGAGAAATTAAAACTTTTGTTCACACAAAACTCGTCCACAAAATTTTTAGCTACTTTATTTGTAATAGCCAAAAAATAACCAAAAACAGCGCAAATATCCTTTAATAGAAGAATGGTTAAACAAACTGAAACATCTATACCGTGCAATACTAATCAACAATAAAAAGTAACAAACTATAGATAAATGCAATAATTTGGCTGACTCGCCAGAGAATTATGCCAAGTTTTAAAAAAACAATCCCAAAAGGCTATATATTATATGATTGCATTTATATAACATTCTTGAAATTCTGGAAATGGAGAACAGATTAGTTATTGCCAGGGATTAAGAATGGGGTAGGGGCAGGGCATGGGTGAGCCACCAGGCCCTGCAAACCACGCAGCAAGGTAATGACGTAACAGGAGAGTGACACAAGGGAAAGCCAAGATGAGATACACTGAAAAACCAGGGACTAAGGTGGCGCAGGCAGTAGGATGCCTGTCTCCCACATCAGAGGTTCCAAAGAGGGCAGGAAACCGACAGAGTTGCCCAGTGAATGGACACAAAAACAGCAAAAATGGGGGGGGGGGG
>JAQZBX010027459.1:0-28444 GCA_029593785.1 Cabassous unicinctus | reverse complement strand
GCCATTCTGATAGGTGTGAAATGATATCTCATTGTAGTTTTGATTTGCATTTCCCTAATCATGAGTGATGTTGAGCATTTCTTCATGTGTTTTTTTGTCATTTGTATTTCTTCTTTGGAGAAATGTCTATTCAAGTCTTTTGCCCATTTTTTAATTGGGTCGTTTTTCTTTTTATTGTTGAGTTGTAACATCTCTTTATGTATCCTGGATATTAAACTCTTATTAGATATGTGATTTCCAAATATTTTTTCCCATTGAGTTGGCTGCCTTTTCACCCTTTTGACAAAGTCCTGTGAGGTGCAAAAGTGTTTAATTTTGAGGAGGTCCCATTTATCTATTTTTCTTTTGTTGCATGTGCTTTGGGTGTAAGGTCCAAGAAACCACCACCTACTACAAGGTCTTGAAGATGTTTCCCTACATTTTCTTGTAGTAGTTTTATGGTCCTGGCTTTTATATTTAGATCTTTGATCCACTTTGAGTTGATTCTTGCATAGGGGGTGAGATAGGGGTCCTCTTTCATTCTTTTGCTTATAGATATCCAGTTCTCTCAACATCATTTGTTGAAGAGACTGTTGTTTCCCATTAACATGGGCTTGGTAGGTTTGTCAAAAATCAGTTGATTGTATAGGTGAGGGTTTATTTCTGGGTTCTCACTTCTATTCCACTTATTGATGTGTCTATCTTTATGCCAGTAGCATGCTGTTTTGACCACTGTAGGCTTTGTAATATGTTTCAAGGTCAGGCAGTGAAATACCTCCCACATTGCTCTTCTTTTTTAGAATGCTTTTGGCTATTCGGGTGCACTTACCCTTCCAGATGAATTTGATAATTGCCTTCTCTAATTCTGTAAAGTAAGCTGTTGGGATTTTCATTGGTATTGCATTGAATCTGTAAATCAGTTTGGGTAAGATTGACATCTTCACGATATTTATTCTTCCAATCCATGAACACAGAATGTCTTTCCATTTGTTTAGGCCTTTTCAAATTTCCTTTAGCTTTGTTTTGTAGTTTTCTGCATATAGGTCCTGTACTTGTTTGATTAAATTAACTCTTAGGTATTTGAGTCTTTTTGTTGCTATTGAAAACGGAATTTTCCCCCTGATTTCTTCCTCAGGTTGTTCAGTACTAATGTACAAAAACATTACTGATTTTTGCGTGTTGATGTTGTATCCTCTCATTTATTAGTTCAAGTAGCTTTGTCGTGGATACTTCAGGATTTTCTAAGTACGGGTTCATGTCTTCCGCAAACAGTGAGAGTTTTACTTCCTCTTTTCCTATTTGGATGCCGTTAATTTTTCTTTCTTGTCTAATTGACTAGCTAGAACTTCTAGTACATGCACTTCCTTGGTTTGCCAGGAGATGGTGCTCTTTGGCAGCTCTCAATTCAATGCCTGGTCAGAGTGTATTTGTTGTGACACAAACCAGATCAATGTGATAGAGCTTCCTGTCTGGAGGCTAAGAGCCTTGTAATTCAAACTTTCTGAGACAGTTTTCCAGTCTTCTCTGGCAGTCCCCTCCCTTTCCCCAGATAGGAAATATTTCCACTCCCCTCTGAATCCTCAACAATCAGTCCCTGTTAGTAGAGGAGGAGATTGGGAGGTTTGTATACCTTTAGCCCCTTGCAGGCTCCAAGACAAACAATGGCGCAGCCCCACCCAGCCTGGGAGGGCTCTAGGGACAGGGCAGACCAAACCTGCGAGTCAAAAGCCGAGTCAGCCCCAGGCTCTCTCTCCCCTCTCCTGTGGATCCTCAACAATTAGTCCAGGCTAGAAGAGATGGAGATTGCGAGGGTCGGATTTCTCCAGGCCTTCGCTGGCTCCCAGGGCAAACTACTGTGTGGTCCCACCTGGCCTGGAAGGGCCCATGGGGCACTGTAGCCCAAATTTGTGGGTCAGAACCTGCGTCAACCTAAGGCTGTGTCCCTCTCTCTCCCCCTTCCTGGAGTGGTAGATCCCTGGAGCCCCTTTTGTCTAGTCGCAGACCCAGAGCCCGGAGAATTCTAAAGAGTCTTTGATGTGAAGGAGAGTGCCGGCAGCAGCATCCGCTGCTGGTTCTAAGGTTCTGTTGTTGCAATTTCCCTCTTTTGTCCCTCTCTCCTCTGGGTGTTGTGCAGCCTTCGCCTGCTGTCCTAAACCTTAGAAGATCTTTTTTGGGGCTGTTTCAGCCTGTCCTCTAGCTATTTTTCTGGAGAAGAGATTTCCGTGTCTTACTAGTCCGCCATCTTCCCGGAAGTCCTGCTGTATACTTTTAATGTCTGCTAAGGTGAGATCCCATCCTTAGTCATTACATTTTGAATTGGCTCAAACTATACCTTAATTTTTGAAGAACTGACATCTTCACAACATTTATTTTTCTCATCCTGGAACACAGTATCTTTTTATTTAAAACTCTAAATTCTGAAGCATCTTCTCAGTCTCCATGTCATTACATAGACACACACTTCCATCAGTAAGGAGCTCTCATTGTGTAGGAATTCTTAGGGGAAGATGTTCATACTCGCCCTCCCCTTGGGAATCACTGCTTAATATCTTTCAATAAAGTTGATCATTGTCATCTAAATATTTCCTAAATTTCTATGAACTTTTAAATTCTTGTATGAGAAATTTTATATTCCCAGTATCCTTAAATATACTAAAACGTTCTCAAACACACAGGGATGAAAGTGAAAATTACTTTGACTACTAGTTATTTTGGTTGATTATTCCTTGGATAGAAATTATTTTAATTATGGCACTTATCACAAGTTTTATAAAAACTGTGGTTTTCTTGTTTTGTTTTGATTTGTTTTTACAAAAAATTGGAAGCTCCACAATAAAAAACAAAGTTGCATTCTTAACATAGAGTTATACACTAAGAAAGATTTGAAATGATTGGTTTGAAATTATGGGGCTAGAATTGTGAGTTTAAGACTAAGATAGAAATATACTAGGAAATTTACATAACAACAAATAGATTAAAATTAACTCACTGGAGAAAATACCCAATAAATTTGATTAAAGTAATTATTTAAAATAATTATTGAAAACTTCAGATAATCTGTTATAACAAGTACAGTTGCTTAATCCTGTCACTAAGGATCACTACAATTGATCTCAATTGTATTTAGATATCTTGTAAAGAATCTAGAAGTTTACAAAAATAAATTTGAAGGATAACAACAAAATTCCTGTAGCTTTGAAGGAATATAAGAATGGAGAATGAATGATTAAAAAAAACATTTAAAAATCATTTATTTAGAACTAATCTTTTCTCTTTCATTTATATATACATACAAACCAAAGTGGGAGAAGTGATAGAAAACAAGTTTTTATCAATTCTCTGTTGGGCTATTACTCTTGAATGCAACTCAAGATTTTTAGTTTATCTTTATCCGCTTTAGAGACATTGCTGTGGCAGTGACATCATAACCCCAGGGAATGTCTGGTTATTAGGCAGAAGTACCATCTTAACTAAGGAGTATTTGTGTGTTTTGGATTGATGTAATGTTCTCTTTACAACTCACACAGACCAAGTATTCTTTTATTAGTTGTCAAATGGGATACAAGTGCTTGCTAAAATAGTCTGTGTTTTTTTCTGATTTTTGTCCTCATTGATATTCTCTTGGTTTCTTCATTTCTAACATTTTTTTTCCCACTAAAATAAAGACTTCAGGCAGTACATGAAATATAAAATGTGAAAATACTCCCAACGACCAATTTTATGGAAGTAAGGATGCACACCAAGTAAAAGAGACAAAAAACTTTTATGAAGTCATGTCATTTTTATTGATACACTCATTGAAGGAACACTAGTATGCAAACCCTATTTTAGTATAAACAGTAGCAAAAAAAAAGAAAGAAGGGTTACAAACAGGCATAAATAAGAGAGAGAAAAAACAAGAACAAATAACTTTACATCAGAGACAACAACTAAAACATTACTCAATGGGTGTTTTTGAAGATAAAAGCCAAAAGGGAGATGTTAAGAACCATAAATCAGAGAAATTATGGTTTGTTTATTCTGCGTAGTAATAAAAATATAAAAAAATATTTTCCACCAGCCAATGATGCAGTTACACATGTGTGTGTTTACACACACACACAACCCTGCCAGAACTATTCAATGTTCCCATACTACCAATTTTACCTCCCTTGGAAGAAAGACAAGCTCTATTTTTTTTTTCCCACAGAGAAGTATTAATTGTAAGGCATAATTCACCAGCCCATAAGGAGTAGTACTTAACTATGCTCTTCCTGTGAGCACTCAATTAACTGTATGCTTATAAATGGCATTTCCTCTGAATGTGTATTGAAATTCACCTTATAAAATCCACTGCAGCAGAGCATTTCTTGTTGCTAAGGGACTATGATTCCCTTATGAGTCCATGATGTTAAAACAGGAATAATATAGTTTAACTTGTTCAGATGCCTAGCCATCATCAGACAATTTAAACACTGAAATGGAAAAATGTTCAAACCTCTAATTACAATATTTAATGTTGGAATAATGAATTATAGTGTGTCTTTTTGTAACTAAAGGACTAATTTTAAAGTAACATCAATATAAATAATAATATATCATCATTGCTATTATTGTTGTTGCTAGTTACTGAGTTCTTGCCTAATGCCAGATACTATTCTAAGTGGTTTATATGAATTAACTCATTTAATCCTCATAACATCCCTCTGAGGTAGGTATAATTATTTCCCCAGTTTTGCACAAAAATAAACTAAAGCACAGATAGGTTAAGTCATTTGTTCAAGGTCATGGAGCTAGTAAAAAGGCAGAAGTAAAATTTGATATTCAGCACACATTCTTAACCACTACAATATTGCACTGAGAAAACGTCTTAAAAAATTTTACTAAATTTAGTTACCTGGGATTTTATGTTTATAAAAATGATTTATTCATAGTAGTTTAGGAACATACTCATAAGAATTCTCATAACATATTTGCTGAAAGGTCTACCATACTCCGATGGAACTATATTTATAATCAAATTATAATGTTATACTATTATAACATTGAATCTACTTGGTTTAGGGATACACAATAGCAATTTATATTGAGTTGGAAATCCTATCCTTATTTTGTCAGGATAATCTTTGTGTCATGTCTTTGTCTCCAGTGTATATTGAATCCTGATTTAGGTTTAAATGAGATTAGAAAACACCCAAAGAGACAAGACAGGATTACTTTATCAAAGCAACAAGGAAACCTAATGTGTTTAAATTTTCTATGCTTCCACCATACATTATAAATGCCTTTTTAGCTCTGGCTTTGAGACTTTTACAGTTTAATGCCAAACGTACTACTGTACTGTATCTAGGAATAGTTCATCTTTAATTCCATACTCTATATTTGTCTTTTTTATCAGTAAAAGAGAATAGGCCTTATTAATTATATTTATCTGCAGCATAGCAATACTTTCATATATCTTCATCATAACATAAGTGTAGTTATGCATTAGTAGTCCCATATTAAATTTCAAGAACAAATGATATAAACTTACCCTCAATTTAGCAATGTTCCTAGCCTCAGTTATTTTGGCCCCAGTTAAAGGACATGGCAATAGAACCTATTGATACAATTTCCACATTGTAAATAGCTGGTTAAAGAACTTTTGTTCATATTTCAAATGGCATTTAAAGATAAACTTGTCTTCATGACTACAAAAAAGGAAAAAAACCCTTTCATAAGCACTGAACAACCAAATTCAACATCTCAACTTCACTAATAAAGGTCTAATAGAAAATGGATTAGATATTAAGACTGGATAAAATGTTTTTGTTAAACATTAGCTATTTAACTTATTTAAAGGAAAAAAGGGAAAATAACTTTAAGAATCTTTAGTTTAACAATATAGAAGAGTATAGAATATAAGTGAAAAATAGCAATACATAATACCTTATATTTGGCTAATGCCTATTATGTAAATTCATTATTTAATTTTATCCTCATAGCAACTCTGTGAGGTAAGTATTATTGTCCTCATTTTATGGATGAGGAAACTGAGTTTCAGGGACCTTAAATAGAAATTAGAAAGCGGTAGGCTGGGATTTAAAAAGCCTAAATATAAAGTTCATGTTCAGGTCACTTTAGCTTATGCCTCCTTAAAAATAAAATTGTTTTTCAAGAAAAAAAATGTTATTCTTTCTTCTCTCATAAGACTATGCATAATTGAGAACATTATTAATAAGTATCTGTATTCTATAAGAAATCTGCCTACATTAATTGTGAAATGGTACCTTTCAGAATTTTATTTTAACATCAGTTTTGAAACAGACTTTCATTATCACATAAAAATATGTCATAATAGAGGTTATTATAGAAATTACACAGACAGATTCTGAAGATTCATGTTATTTCTAAGAGAAGGCTCTTTTTAAAAAAAATTATAGAAATTACAAATACTTTTCCTCAACATATAGACATAGCTAAGTAATTTTGCTCAGGCTTCCACATTGTAATATATCTGTGGAAGTAGTATTTTTCTTTTATGGTGCATTTATAACAATAATAGGTATCACTATTATATATCTGGTGTCAGGACAAAAGTTTCTCCATATTTTTCAATTGAAAAATCTACCAAAAAATCCAAATTTCATATGTGCAAGGGCAACATTCTTATGTTGTGACTGCCTTTTGTATTAAAGTAAACAAAACCCCGAGTTTTCATTGGAGGAAGTGAGAGCTCCAGTAGTTGAATGACTTACAGTGATCCACAAATGGGCTCTTGCTATCTTCTGTAGGAATTGTGCTGTACAGCAGAAGTGCTCAGTTATGGCAGATAGAAGATAATAGACAAGAGAGAACGTCTTTTACATACTCCACTTCCCCAGTCTTTTTGCGGGGGAGGATTGAATTACATTTGTGCCTGGAAGTTAATGTCCATTGAATAAAAAGACGAGTAGAAACTCAGAATGAGGAGACATTGGATGAGGTAGCTCAGAAAAAAATAACAATATGGCCTTCCATTTCAAGCTCACGGGTATACGGTTAAAAATGAGAAGAATTTGTGAAACAACATGACTATGAATTTATAATTCTCAAGTTGTAATTCTCAAAAAACGTTTTACAATCTTCCATATTGTACCAGGCCCCCCAAAAATCCTAACCACATATTCATTTTTTGATAAACGAGTGCATTTCCACAAGAAAGAAATCCCAATTCCAGAAAAAATATTGAAATTGGTCAAAGCTGCAAAGAATTAAAGGGAGCATTATTAGAACCATATGATCTGACCACATGTTTCTACAGACATTTGTAACCAAAGTAAACATTTAGACTTGTTATGAATGGTCCACCTTTGAGCAGCAGGAAAAGTCCCAAGTTATAGTTTTAAGTGTCTTTTATACTTAAGTGTTGAATCAATGGATATCATCATAAATTTGTTACCCTCAGTTTTTAAACAGGTAGAAAAGAGTTTTGATGAATGTACTGATGTTGAATTGGGAAATAATAGATGCTGGGTTATTTGATGTTGGCATTTTTACTAGTAATGTGCTTTTCCTTGGCCATATTGCTTCTAGGATTGAGTGGAGTTTAGGATTATTTCTAGGTGAGTACAGGGCCTGGGGTAAATATAATGTGTGGCCTACTCCCTTCCTTCAAGATTGGAAACAGATACTAGTAGGATAAAAATGAACATGATGAGCAGCCTTGAAAGTGGTGGATGTTGGCTGGGAAATTGCAGAATGGCAGCAGGCAATGTGCAATGTATTTATGCAAAAGAAAAAGGACTTGGGTTTATGGGTCATTTGTTTCTACATGAGCATCCATTCCTTTTTTTTTTTTAAAGACCAGCTGGTGGAACCCAGTTCTTTTTATCCTGTAGGTTGCCTCCATGAGTTATTATTCATTCTATATATCCACGTTTAGCTGGCCAAAGCATGAGATTTGTGTGCTTTTTGAATGTTTATTGGGAGTCATTATTAGAGACAGATGGATTGATGCCTGGTATGTCCCAATGTGACATTTCTCATTTGTACATTTCTTTGTTTTAGACAAATTGAGTTTGAAATTGTTTTATTTTCTTCTTTCTTTGCAGTTCTTAAGATAGTAGAAATTATTTTTAAATAGCAATTTAAAAATTGCTTTTCACTTCAGAAATCACAGGAAAATGAAAAAGGTGCTCTTTTAAAATTTGAACACTTTTGAAAGTGACAAGGAAGTAATGTAGTCATTAAGTAAGTTTACCTTCTTTCTTCACTGAAGTCTGACAAACCATTAATGTGGATTTTAAATGGTTAAGGGTAGCACTGCCACCAATGACATAAAATACATTTTCTTCTTTTGTACTGTACTGGCTCACTTAAGCAATGGCAAAGGGATTTTGTGCAACTTAATTTAACAAATCTGGGAAGATTCTTGGATTTTTATCAGCCCAATATTCTTGGGGAAAACTTTTAAAAAAATTCCTAAGAATGAAATACTTTGATATACCTTTCCTAAATATTTTTCACCTTGACAATTATATTAATGACCTAAAATAATACTGCTGATTGCAGTAATTTGTTAAGGTGTGTTTGTGTGCTTATGTTAATCAATCAGAAGACAAGTCTACAGAGAGTTTGGTAATTTGGTTACCGCATAGTGGTAACAGTGAAACAGTTAAATATATTATCATTAAAACATAATTAACATGTACTGTTTCTCATAATAAACTCTGTGATTAGATGCAGGCACATATAGTGTGATTTGAATGGCTTTTTAATATATTAACTTGTTAACTTTTTGGTTATCTAAATTATACCTTTCACTAAAAATGCCTTGACAGAGAGGCTAAACCAAGTTAATATGAAATAAATTACATTAAAAAGGAGCATTATGGTTGTTGACCATATGACCTTGGTCTAAAGAACTAAATTTCACTGGGCTTCAGTCATCTCATGTTAATACTAAACTAATAATAATATAATAAACCAAAGCAGCACCTAAATAAAAGTAGCCATTCTCATGATAGCATGGTTCAGTTCAGTTTGAGGAACTCAACCATTCCATAAATTGGGCACTTACCATGTTCACAGCATGTTCCAGGTGCAAGAGTGACAAAGACAAACAAGGTCTTACTTTGTACAAACTTATAAGTTTGGTACAGGAGACATAAACTTTAGCATAGTATTGCAAATACTATGCTAAAGTTATGCACTGGGGGCCAAGAAAGTATAGATGAGGTGCACTTAATTCAGTTGGGGAGAAAACGGTAAGCTTCCAGAAGCATAATACCTTAACTGAATTTCTCAGGATAATTAGGAGTTTGCCAAGTAAAGAAGAGGAAGGGAATTCTGCATGGATGGAAGAGCATTAGCAAAGGCAATGGATGTGAAACAGCATGGTCTGTTTTAAAAATTATTCTAAAGTATAAAGTTAGTGAAGGGTAGGAGGAAATGAAATTGGAGATGTTGACTGGAACCAGATCACAAAAGACCTGGTATGTCTTCATATGGAATTTTGACTTGATCTTGTATATGGATATTGAGTGAGATGTTCAGATCTGCATTTTACCTAGATAGACTGGCAACAAAGAGGAGGGCAGACTTTAGAGGCAAGACTGGAGGCAAAAAAGACTAGTTACAAAGTTATTGCACTAGTCTAGAAAAGAGATTATGAGGGTCTGAATGAATGCAATCACAGTGAAGATGGAAGGGAGGGGAGCGACACTGGCGGAAAGGACTTAGCGACTGGACATGGTGGAAAAGGAGAAAGAAAACTTGGATGATTCACTGGTTTAAGATTTGGATTAGATAGACAATGGTGCCTGTGGCAGTTTGATATAGTTATGAATTCCAAAAATAGATATTGGAGTATGCTTGTAAACTGGTCTGTTCATCTGGGCATGATTAAGGAATGATTAGAGATTGGATTGGGCCATGTCAGTAGGGTGTTGAGCCCCGTCCCTTGGTGGATGGGGTCTCAAAGATAAAAGACATGGCAAAGGATAGAGTTGTGAGTTGGAGTTTTGATGTTGGAGTTCTGATGAGGAAGGAGAGAAGGCCCTGGGAAAAGAGACGAGCCATTCACCTGGCAGTTCACAGCTGGCCTTGTAGAGGAAACAGAGGAACTGAGCCCAAAGAGAAACGGAGCCCCGGGAAGAGAGGAACCCAAGAAGCCTGAACCCTGGCAAATGTTGGCAGCTGTCTTGCTCTAACACATGGCAACAGACTTTGGTGAAGGAAGAAACTTATGCTTTATGGTCTGGTAACTGTAAGCTTCTACCTCAAATAAATACCCTTTATAAAGACCAACAGATTTCTGGTATTTTGCATCAGGACCCCTTTGGATGACTATACAGTGACCCAATAGCTGAAATAGGAAGAGCAGGTTTTGGAAAACAACTGTTTTGTACAAATTTGAGATTCTGTGGGACATCAAAGATGATCGGCAGATAGCTGGATGGATGGGTCAGGAATCATCAGCATACAGGCCAAGAGAGGATAGATTATGCAGAGGAAGTTTATAAACTAGGAAGGGAACTGGTTTGAGAAATTGACATGTAAGTTTTGTCCATTGCTGGTGGGTCAGGGGAGAGAAGGAACTGAAAAGTAGTATTGAGAACACAATTAAGACTAGAAGCCATAAAACTGTAGTAGCACCAGTCCATACTAGTATACGATTTTCTTCAGCAGTACTCAACATTCCACGTATAGTAACTGCAAAGGCAGACTGCGACTCTAAACTAGGTTTGGGGACTTT
Source organism: Cabassous unicinctus (assembly GCA_029593785.1). NCBI lineage: Eukaryota > Metazoa > Chordata > Mammalia > Cingulata > Chlamyphoridae > Cabassous > Cabassous unicinctus. The sequence continues at coordinate 17,769 of JAQZBX010027459.1, read as the reverse complement.
GCAGGACTGGGACAGTGGAAAGCAACGGGGGATAGGAGTGCAGGACATCAGTGAGAGAATATTTCCAGTGATGGACTATAGAGTTCAGACTTGAAAGGAAGGAAGACTGGGAGAAAACGGAGGTAACAGTTACAGTAAGAGTAACCGAGTGAAAGCTGGAAGGACAAAAGATGGTGATCAGAGAAAGGGATATTAGTGTTCAAGGTTATGTGAATAAGGATATTTGAGGGCAGTCAGTGGAAGTGGGTGGCTGGAGTGGAAATGAAATCACAGGAGTGATTTCAAGGGACTGAAGCTTTGTTATTAGGTAAATGGTAAGATGCTAAGAATCTAGAATTGGAAGTTATGACACATGGGAACTAGTTTTGACTCTAATGTCACCATTAGTTAGCTATGCTACCTAAGGCAAATATGTTAAGTTCTTTGGTTTTTTTTTTTCAATATATTTTTTTATTTAAAAAAAATGGTTAGATTACATAAATATTACACACAAAATATAGGGCTTCCCATATGCCCCACTCCCCACACCTCCCACACTCTCCCACATAAACAACATCCTTCATTAGTGTGGTACATTCATTGTAATTGATAAACGCATCCTGGGGCACTGCCACTGATTATGGACCATAGTTCACGTTGTAGTTTACACTGTCCCCCACACAATTTTGCAGGTTATGGGAAGATATGGCCTATAACTGTTGTTGCAATGTCATTCAGGACAGTTCCCAAGTCCTGAAAAAAACCCCATATCCCACCTGTTTTTCCCTCTCCCTGCCCCCAGAGCCTCCAATGATCACTGCCTCCACATCAATGTTATAATTTATTCCATTGCTAGAATCACAATAAGTCTATAGTAGAATACCAGTGAGTCCGCTCTAGTCCATAGTCATTCCCCAATCCTGAGGATTCTGGGATGGTGATACCCACTCTGCCTCTAATTGAAAGGGGCCTTCGATCCCATATAGCCGATGGATGGGACTCTCTTGCTTGCAGTTGTAGGCTCTTTCATTTCCTTGGTATGGTGGTTGTCAATCTTCACCTCCTTGTTAGTTGTCCTGGGTGAGTGCAATGAACTGGAGAGTAGGAGTTGCAACTCCACTGAGGCTCAGGGCCCAGCTGGCATATGGACAGCCCAAAGATTCCAGTCCCTTGGACGTACACCTACAGACTCCAGCACCAAGTATAGGTTTAAATAGAAGGGACAGATGAGCCATGTGTAGTGAAGCCATAACTGAGTCCAACTCTCACTCTCAGGAGCACAAACTCCAAAGTAGGGCTCACTGGCAAGGCACCAAACTCTGGAGCTATCTGCCCTGACCATAGGACCTGGGTGTCTCCAGAGCCCTCAGGAGCCCCACTATTTGGGGTAGTATCTACTTTGGCAGTCTATGAGATCCTGCTGAGATGTGTGTAAGCATTACCTCTGGGATGACCTCCGAACTCACTTTGAAGTCCCTTAGCCATATAAACTCATTTGTCTTTACCTTTCCCCCCTTTTATTTGAGGTCTTTTTCCAGTTGCATTGCAATTTGGGTTGTTTTAAGCAGATTATTTCTTATAAAAAAATATTTACTAAGCAACTATGTGTCAAGAATTAGGCTCTAGACCTGTTTCTGCTCTCACAGAGCTCATACTCCTTAAGGAGAATTAATGTGTTTTCATTCAGCTTTGTAAAAATGTCATGATTCTGGAAAGTATTCCTTTGGAAAAAAAATAAGATAATGAGGCTTGCTTTCAGATTTCTAAAACTATACCTTTCACAATGAGATTCTGGGGGACAAAGGTGAATTAAAATCAATGTGAAAGTGAAAAAAACATCAAAACACTTTGGCATTTTGGACTAATGGAAAAAGCACTGACTTTGGCTGTGGTTTCATTATGTGTCATTTTTCTTATTTGTAAAATGAGGCTAATACCACCTGTGCTGCTGATTTGGGCCCACTATTGTGGGAACCAAGTGAGCTAAAGGTTGTGAAAGCTTTATGATACACTACATGATATATACTAAAGCTCTATAGATATATTAACTGTGCTTTTGCTTGTTTTCTTTAGGTAAGTTAATACTCAATAATCCAGAGTAGAGAGGCTAAGAGATTTGGAGATAGAACATCAGGGAAAATAGCAACCCCTGGAACTCCCTCAAGAGTATATTTCAAAATTGTAACCATTTTTTCATTACATAATGAAAGAAAATCTGTCAAGGTATTTCCTGTTTTAAACAAATTCAGCTATGAACAAAATACTTACAGATCCCCTACTAGAATCATAATTGGTGCATACTGGTATGCATATACTCAGCAAACACTGTGTATTTTGCCTCTACTACAACTCTTCTCACACTATCCCATAAGTGCTTACTTTATGCTAATTAAGCTCTGAAATTCTGATGGATATGATCCTTGTCTTACTCATCTTTGTACCCTAAGGTACAAAGATGCAAAGTAGGCTCTCAAAATGTGTCGGATAAATGAGTGGATGGATGAATAAATGCCAGGCAGTATGGAAAGTTGTCCTTATCCTTAGGTACACCATAATTTGCAGGAGAGACAAACTTGTACGCAATTCATTACAATATCATACAATCAATATTACATGGAGACATAGGCAGGAAAAATTAATTTTTTCCTAAGATGGTAATGGACTGAAAGGCTTTTATAAAAAAAAAAAGCTGTTATTTTGGTGAATCAATTAGTTAATATGAAATCCAATTCACATTTTAGAATTCAATTGTGTCAGAATAATACTGTTTAGGAACATCTCAAACTGTGTAGAAGTCCAACATTCTTTTGTTGGTAAGTTGGTAAAAGAATATGCCCTTTAGAAAAAAAGGAAGAGGGAAGACAATCTCTGATCTAAAACTCAAGGAATGCAAGTTCACTGAATGGGACTGAAAAAAGTGTGAAGGATTTAATGCTGTCAGGGCAATAAGAATAAAAAATTTTGGAAAAGTGAAAGGTCACTAGAATCTAGAAATGTGTTAAGTAGGCATTTGTGAAAGCAAAATATCATGTGATATGGTCTGATAGAAATATATTAATAGACTGCTCCATTCAATTCATTCAGTCAGCAAATATTTATTGTGTTGGAACAATAGTAGCAAACAACACAGACTAGAAAAAGAAAAATCCCTGCCCTTATGGATCTTAAATAGAATGTTCTCATTGGAATTCATGGATTTCAATGTTCTGTTGATAACTTTTTGTTGGCAATGTGCATGCTTTTTAAAAAATTTATTGAACTATATCACTTATACATGAACATACATAAAAAAATAAGTGTGTAGTAATAGTTGTGAACTTACAAAACAAACATACATAACATCATACAGGACTCTCATACCTCACCCTAACACCAATATCTTGCAATGTTGTAAAACATTTTAAACTAATCATTAAAGAGCATCCTCAAAATATTACTACTAACCAAAGTATTTTCCCCCAACCCACCCTATTATTATTATTATTATTTACATAATTTATACATGAACATACATAAACAATAAATGTATAGTAAAAGTTGTGAACTTACAAAGCAAACATTCATAATATCACACAGGGGTCCCATATATCAACCCTCCACCAACACCTTACATTGTTGTGAGACATTTTTTTAAATTATGAAAAAATATTGTCAAAACCTTACTACTAATTATAGTCCTTATCTTACATTTGGTGTAATTTTCCCCCAACCCACTCTATTATTATTTTTTAAATATATTTTTATGACAAAAGTTGTAAACTTACAAAACAATCATGCACATGTGCAGAATTCCCAAACAACACCTCTCTATCAACACACCACACCGTGATGGAAGATTTGTTACAGATTATGAGATAATATCATCCAATTATTACCAGTTCCACAGCATACATTTGGCATACTTTTTCCATACTCCCCCATTAACAACACAGTACATCTTTGGCATAGATGCAAGAATATTACATTATTACTGTTAACCACACTCCATAGGTCACTCCAGTTGTATTTTTCCCATGCTTCTCCACATTCCCACCACTCTGCAATACTTATGTACACCTGCTCTAGCTCACAAAGGACACTCTTGCATCTGTACCATCAACCACTATTCTCATCCACCTCTGGGTTTACTGTGCGATTCAGTCCCTAGATTATTCTTTAGCTTTCTGTCAATTGGCATTACATCCCTAGACTAACATTTGCAGCCACATCCCCATTTATAAACCAGCTGTTACTCACTATAATGTGTTACCATCAACTCTGTACATTTCCACACTTTCACAGTAAAGCTAATTAAAACTTCTACATACATTAAATATCAGTAGTCGATCTCAAGTCTTCCTCTTATCTCCTTTAAGGATCCACCACCTAACATCAGGTCTTGAAGATATTTTCCTACATTTTCTTCTAGAAGCTTTATGGTTCTTGCTTTTATATTTAGGTTTTTGATTCATTTTGAGTTAATTTTTGAATAGGGGCCCTCTTTCCTTCTTTTGCTATGGATATCAAATTTTCTCAGTACCATTTGTTGAATAGACTGTTCTGCCTGAGCTGGGTGGGTTTAACAGGCTAGTCAAAAATCACTTGACCACAGATGTGAGGGTCTGTTTTTTAACCACCAATTCGATTCCATTGGTCTTTGTGTCTGTCTTTATGCCAGTACCATGCTGTTTTTACCACTGTAGCTAGATAATACAACTTAAAGTCCAGAGATGAGAGTCCTCCAACTTCACTTTTCCTTTTTAAGATGTTTCTGGCTATTCAGGACCCCTTACCCTTCCAAACAAATTTGACAATCATGTTTTCCATTTATTTAAGAAAATGCTGGTAGAGTTTTTATTGGGATTGCATTGAATCTGTATATCAATTTGAGTAGAATTGACATCTTAATGATATTTAGTCTTTCAATCCATGAGCATGGAATGTTCTTCTGAATATTTAGGTCTTTTTTTATTTCTTTTAACAATGTGTTGTAGTTTTCTGAGTACGAGTGCTTTACATCGTTGGTTAAGTTTAGTCCTGAATATTTGAGTTTTATCTGTCATATTTTATTTTCACCACTCTTTTGACACTTTTAGTTACTTTTATTAATATAATCTTCATTTCTAGACTCTCTTCCAGGCCTCTCTCTCCTGTCTTTTCTTTTCAGGCTGTAGCACACCCTTTAGTATTTCCTGCAAAGCAGGTCTCTTGGTTACAAACTCTCAGTTTCTGTTTATCTGTGAATATTCTAAACTTGCCTTCATTTTTGAAAGACAATCTTGCCGGATATACGTTTCTTGGTTGGAAGTTTTTCTCTTGCAGTATCTTAAATATATCATACCACTATCTTCTTGCCTCCATGGTTTCTGATGAGATCGGCACTTAATCTTATTGGGTATCCCTTATATGTTATGCATTGCTTTTCTCTTGCTGCTCTCAAAATTCTTTGTCTTTGGCATTTGACATTCTGATTAGTGTGTGTCTCAGAGTTGGTCTATTCACATTTTTTTGGATGGGAGTATATCGTGCTTCTTGGACATAGATATCTATGTCCTTCAATAGGGTTGGGAAATTTTCTACCATTATTTCTTCAAATATTCCTTCTGCCCCTTTTCCCTTCTCTTCTCCTTCTGGGACACCCATGACATGTATGTTTGCACGTCTCTTGCTATCCTTTAGTTCCCTGAGAGCTTGTTCAAGTTTTTCCAATCTTTTCTTCATCTGTTCTTTTGTATGTTTACTTTTAGAGACCATTTCTTCAAGCTCACCAATCTTTTCTTCTCCTCCTTAAATCTGCTATTAGATGATTCCAGTGTATTTTAAATTTCATTTATTGCACCTTTCATTCCCATAAGACCTGCTATTTTTCTACGTATGCTTTCAAATTCTTCTTTGTGCTCATCCAATGTCTTCTTAATATCCTTAATTTCTTTAGCCATCTCATTGAGTTTATTAAGGAGATTTGTTTGAACATCTATGATTAGTTGTCTCAACTCCTTTATGTCATCTGGAGGCTTATCTTGTTCCTTTAACGGCCATATCTTCCTGTTTCGTGGTGTGGATTGTAATTTTTTGTTCATGTCTTGGCATCTGGCTTACTAGAGTATTTATTCTGGGTGCAGTTTTTCTCTTTAGTTTAGGGCTTCCTGCCCTTTCTCCCTTGCTGGTTGTGTAGTAGGAGCCAAGGATGTAGTTGGTGCTATAAGCTGTGGAGGCTCAAGCTACCCTCATTGCCCCAAGGACCAATGAAGCTTCTCCCCACTTTCTCCTTTGCCAGGGATAGGGACAAAGCCACAGCTGTGTGGAATAATCCAAGTCATGCAGGCCATGTAGTGCCCAGAGACTGATGTAGTGCCCAGAGAGACTGATGAAGATTCACATCCCTTTCTCCCCCGCCTGGGACAGGGATGGAGCTGCAGATGTGGGCAGCAATCTATGCAGTGCAGGTCCAAGATGACCACAGTTGCCCCGGTAGATTTCCGATTATTCATTCTGTGCCAGCTAAATGTACCTGCAGTTACCTGGATAGGCTGATGCAGGGTCTGTCAGCTTCCTCCCTGCTAGAGGTGGGGCTGAGGCCTAGGCTAGGGCTGCAGGCCAATCTGGGTGAAAGAAACCGGTCTCTACCATCACTGATTTTCAGTCAGCCCGGCTTCCCTTTCTGCTGGGGATTAAGTCAAAATGGTGGCTACCTGCCTCCTTCTGACTTGGAAAGGCTCAAACTTTAGCTGTTCTTAGAGTTATACTTTAACCAGCCAAATTGACTAATCAGTAGCTGAAATCGGTGGCCAACCGCTTCTTCCTCCCGTTTTTGGGAAATGGAGTTTCTAATCCCTGCCACAGAATAGCTCCTGGGGTGCCTTTCGCTGCCAAAGTAGGATGATCACTGGCCTCCACGGGGTGACCTGTAATTTCCCAGAGGGGCTGGTGCAGCTCCCCCCAGCTTCCTTCCTGCCCGAGGTGGGCCTGGGGCTTACGCTAGAGTGGCAAACTGATATAGATGGAAAAAAGCCGGTCCCTACAAGCACTTTGATTTTCAGTCAGCCCTGCTTCTCATGTCAGGCGCAGAGTTAAGGTGGTGGCCACCGACCACTTTCTTTCTTGAACAGGTTCAAACTTTAGCTGTTCTTAGGATTATACTTTAGCCCGCTGAATTTACTAATCAGTAGCTGAAGTTGGTGCCCAACCGTCTCTTCTTCCCCCATTTTGGGAAGTGGAGCTTCCAATTCTAGCTGCGTAACAGCTCCCGAGGCGGCTTGTGCCTCTAGTGGAGAACGGGCACCGACCTCCATGGTGTGGAAGGCTCTGCTTCCGAATCTTCTCTGCAGATGGGCAGTCTCCTCCTTCCATTCTTTCAAGGATGTTGCAGGATGCACTTCTGGTCTCCTGCAACCACCAAATAAGTGCTCCAGTTATCACCAACTGCCCCATAGCAGGAGCTGATTCTCGGAGCTCTTTACTCTGCCGCCATCTTCTGCATGCATTTTAAGATATAAAAATATGAGGTATAAAAATATAAAGTAAATGACACAATTTTAAGTCTTGCTGGTAAAAGAATAATTTTATAGAATCTGTTTTCTAAGAAGTTCAAAGTTCTTTTCAGCACATGCAACAAATTCTAATAGGTCACTAGTACCTTTGAAGGTACAATTTCAGATACTGAGATACCAATTATACTAGATCATTTCATTTTCCTAACAACTAACATCGGTACAGTGCTTCAGAATTTATAAAGCACTTTTACATACTGTATATCATCTCATTTGATCCTCACAATAATCTTTTTAGGAAGATATTGTTCGTTGTTTGTGGGTGTGCAGAAAATAAATCTGAGGCTAAATGAGGGAAAGTAATATGACCAAGGCCACTCAGTAAGTAGTAGGACCAAAACTCAAACTCATTCCCTTGACTCCAAGTTTTTTACTCTTTCTCCTCACCTAATGCAAAAAAAAAAGCTTCTATGTAATCTATTGCATTTGATACTCATAACGTTTGATCTATTTCTTATATTATTATTTATCCCCATTTTCAGATGAGAAAAAAGAAGCTCAGGAGCTTGGAGAGGTTAAGTAACATGCCCAAAGTAACTCAGTCAGCAAGAGGAATCGCAGCGTTTTCAAGTCCAAAGTTTCAAAGACTTAAATATGGAAATATTAACATATCAATGCACTATATTGTAATTTTTATTTGGGTAAGCCTATGCTCTAAATAATTTCTTTGTTTAAGGTTATCTCTAATCTCCAACAATGATACTATGGATGGCACAAAGTATGCTTTTATAGTTCCTACTTCCTTTTGCTTTAGGTAATAATTCAGTTCCACAAGTAATACAATTGAATCCTGACTGGCTAAGCGGTAGGTTACTTGGTTCCTTTTACAACATATAAGATAAAATAGGTTAGCATTTGAAAGGATGGTTAATGTTTTAATATGAATATCATAATAGTTTGGAAAAAAGAGAAAATATACCAAGACAATACTCCATCCAAAATAATAGTGAATAATTTATACCTTTAAAACTTTTCAACTATATATGACTCCTATGTAAAAGATGATGGCACCTTACTTAGTGTATATAATTGATATACTGGGATCACAAGGAGCCAAATGAAATACTTTTATATTGAGTTATGTAAATATTTATGTAAAATAATTTAATGTGAAATGATGAAATTTTTGGGAAATGTATAAGATAATAAAAATCATATATAATTCCTTAAAAAGGAAGACCTAGCCAAAAAAAACCCCAAATTTATTATAAAAAGTACTAAAATACCTACCTGATTATGCCTTAAAAAAGATGCCTTTTAATCAGTATTAATCATTAGATTTTCAAAGGTTCATTACTGGGAATAGTAAGTTTCATGCAGCCTTTGTTTTCTTTCAAATACATTGAAACTTGTTTATTACAGAGTGGAATTTGGTATAAGATGGGTTGTTTTGGACCTGGTCCAAGAGGGTTTAGTTACTGAAAGCACCTCATTATAAGGTGGGATCACCAATAATGTGATCCACTGGCTCAGATCCCACGGATATTATAACAAGGCTCCATTGTAGAGCACAGGAAATCAAGCAGCTAATGGTTCTATCAAATGAAACCTTAAGAAACAAAAATCTTTTATTTTCTTTTTGTAGACACGAAAATTGGTTAGGGCTAGAGGATCATAAGCCTGGATCATGTGCCTAAATTTTCATTTCCTGAAGTGATGTTCTTTTTTCTACCTTTCATATCTGTGCAGTATTTCATGTTCAGGTTTTAGCTTCCTTAGATGTTCATTGTCTGATGTGATCTTAGATATTTTATTTCATTAAAAAAATTAGTATTAAATCAGCCTTTCTGTTTACAAAAGACTGACTGCACTTACCTATGGAAATAGATAAGAAACTACAAAGAATTCATAAAGGTTAAAGTAAAATCTTGTGTTCAGATATTGGAGGCTAAAGAGTGTGAGCAAGGATAATAATGTGGTAATAAAATACAAAGAAAATGCCACCACTTAGAGACTCGATGACTACATAAGCAATACCAGCCTTTAAAGTGATTTTACAACAGGAACTTTGATTTCATGAAGTTTTATAAGTGGTCCTAAGGAATTAAATGTTTTGAGTGTTTTACTGTATGAAAATAACATGACAAAACCATATTGCAGAAAAATATGGGAAAGATTTTAAAAATTAATGTTTAGAATAGAAAGATCATAAGGAAGAATAAAAAAAAGCCTTAAGTAAACTTAGAAATAGTACCAAAATTAAAAACTATGTAATAATTAAATGTGTAGTAGTAGCATAGTAAGAGTTGTCAATTTCCAACATGGTTACAAAAAGTTTTAAATGATTCATCTAAAATTCAAATGTGAAGTCATGAAACACCTACTCTTTACATTGTACCTCTTTCTTCCATGAATGAAGTCCTTTCCCCGTCTGGTAATTTCCCTGGTTCATGGCCTGTATGCTCTATAAACTTTCAGTCTTGAATAAATTCAGTATTGATAATAATTTCATATGCATTGAATGCATAAGACAAATTATATGGTAAGCAATTTCTATCCTTTATATCTCAAACAAAACTTATTTTTTTTCCCTTTTTACTGTATAACATTTCTTTATTGTCAGTTTATCCATTACCTAGCTATCTAGCTACCTCTATCTAGAGTTAGGAAAGGCTTCATATAAAGTAAGGGATACTCTAGGTATATGATTGATTTATTAATAAATGGCAGCTTGCCAGGTACCATTTTAAATGCTCATATATTTTAACTTATTAAAATCTCAAAAACAACTCTTTAAAAAGTATGTTATCACTAATAAAAATGGTCCACTCTCTACTCTATATTAGCCAGTAGTTTACTTGGAATATCATGATCAAACTCATGACCTAAGGGGACTATACACTTGTTTCAACAGTCATATCATTGCACAAATTTTTTGAAATATTTTTTGCAATTACTTTTAAAGCTTGTGGCACATGTCTGTGTACATTCTCTATACACAGTAATGGAAAATTTTAACCTTTTAGGGAATTTGATTTTGGAAAAAAATTTTAAAAATCACATCTATGGAAAAGGGATTGTATTTGAGATCAAGTTGGGTAATAACACTAAGATGTGACTATAAAATAATGTTACTTGATTTTCTTCTGTAGCTTATCAAGTGTTCTAAAGGCAATTCCAAAATGTTTTAAATACAGTATTGTTAAAATAAATATCAAGTGTCCCAGGTTACTATGTACATATTCATACCATTCCTTACTGGGACTGGGGATTTAACCAGGACCTTGTATGTGGGAAGCCGGCACTCAACCACTTGAGCCACATCGGCTCCCCTAAGTTGGTTTTTTAATTTGTTTGCTTGTTTTTGTTTTTTTTGTTTTTAGAGGCACTGGGAACCAAACCCGGGACCTCCCATGTGGGAAGCAGGTGCTCAACAGCTTGAGCTACATCTGCTCCCAACAAATATTTTTTTAAAGTATGAAAATTTAAAGCTGAAAGGGATTGGCATGATTTTATAGTAATAAATTCCACATCTCACAGATGAAATTAATTCCGAGAGGCATGGTGACTGCCAACATGATTAGCAAATTAGTGGCAGAGCCAGAAATAGACCCCACAGCTTTTGTCTTCCAACTGGTGTTTCTTCTTATTTGTGGTTTAAGAGTAATACCGAAAGGGAGAAATGGTTTCATGCTTTCCAAACAATTTTAGATATCATCCTCTAATCTAGGGTTTGTAATTTACTGCTCAGTCACTGATCAACTAAGAAAAACATATAGGGGAGCAGGTGTAGCTCAGTGGTTGAGTGCTTGCTTCCTAGGTACGAGGTCCCAGGTTCAATTCCTGGTACCTCCTAAAGAAAATAAATAAATAAAAGAAAAACAATACTAGGTGGGATCTATTATATCCCAATTTTTATAGACTGGATTAATTTAATCAATGAATTATTTATTTGATGAATAATTTAAATGTCATTGAATTACACTTAGAATGGGAACATACAGTGTGCTATAGAAACAAATAAGCTGTATTAAAACTAAATGCTGGGAAGCGGATGTGGCTCAAGCAATTGAGCTCCTGCCTACCACATGGGAGGTCCAGGTTTGTTTCCCGGTGCCTCCTGGAGAAGATGAGCAAGACAGCAAGCTGGCGCGATGGACAAGTACAGTGAGCTGACTCAACAAGATGACTCAATAAGGAGACACAAATCCTCTGACACACAGAGAGACAACAAAGCAGGGAGCTGAGGTGGCTCAAGTGATTTGAGCACCTCTCTCCCATATAGGAAGTCCCAGATTCAGTTCCTGGTGCCTCATAAAGAGAAGACAAGCAGACAGAGAACAGACAGTGAGCGCAAACAATGGGGCGGCAGGGAAACAGAAAAATAAAATAAATCTTTTAAAAAAACAACTAAATGCCACCAAAATAAACATATGCACATATAATAATTCAATTATATAAATTAATGTAAAAATCTCTAATTCAGGGAATTTTGGCTTGAAAATAGACCACAGCCAACTTGAACAGCTCATAAAATTTCAATTCAAATCACTCATAAGAAATCCAAATGTTCACTGAGTAACAGGATGTTTCTTAAAGAAAAAGATTAGTGAATGTATATTTGGAATGATGTCAAAGAAGAGCACCTTTTATAACCATTTTTGATCAGAAGTATAGCTTAATTCTCAAATACATGATCACAGCCAAAATTCACAGAGAGTCTTACTGTGTTATAAGGGAATTATTTCAGCTGCAGTTATATATTTAGGTTTGCTTACCAAATTTATATTTAAAGTTTTCTATCTCAACAGTTCCATAATAAAACTTTTATACCAGAATATGTCATTTTTCCCCATGATGATAATGAAGGTAAATAATAAGAATTGAAAATTTGGAGTCATTCATTTGTCATTTTATAATTTTACAGAAATTTGTTTATAATACGCTTGATTTTGGTTTATCAAACAAAAAAGTGTAAAAAATTATTTTCAACTAAAAATGCAAGATATTCTCTTCTTTAAGTTTTTAAAATTACTTATTAATAGGCAAGTTTAATAGGGGAATAAGCTTTTCAATACAGCATTTGATTCCTGAAAATTCTCAAACTGATGTCAGGTAAAATCTGTAGTGAAATACCGCTGAGGTATGACTAGATTAGACTACTATTAATTTTTACATATCAGTAGGGAAACAAATAGATGAAGAGAACTACAAAATACAAATACTTATGTGAAATTTAAAGTGCTCTAAATGTCTTTCAGATTGGTTAATTTTACATTGCATTTAGCTAAGGAAGACTTGTAGGGAAATATTTTGTCTGAATCACATTATCAAAACTCAAGATAGTAAAACATACATTTCTGATTATAAAATAGATTTAAAAAAATCTGATGACAATGAATTACAGTGAAAAAAATCTCAATCTTAAAAGAAGTATACCACTTATCAAATGTATAGATTATTATTTACAATAGAGTTTAATATAAGCATGACAACTTATTTTTTATAGCTTGACAGTTAACTATTATTACCAGGGAACACATCTTTATTTTTGGAAGGAGACTGTTTAACATTCTTTATATCCATTTCATGAGTTTTCACAGTTCCATTTCATTTATACTAGTTGTTTTTACATTACCATCAATGTCACCAATTTTATTTTCTTCAGTATGCACGATTGTATTCAACTTTGTATCTGTGCAATCCTCAGCTTTCATTTCTCTGACTGAATCTACTCCTTTCCTAGTTCTAATTTCAAAAAGGTCTTCGGCTAAAATGTAATTTGAGTTATTAGCCAATCTATTGCCTGTATCAGTTTCAACTAGTTCATTTTTCTCTTCATCTGTATTTACAGGATCATAAAGTTCAGGCGTAAAATAGATAGATTCATCTTCCTCTTCTGTTTCAAAGACTCTGTGTGAAGTGGAAAGTTTATCTTCTTCATTTGCTAGAGACAATTCAATGTCTGGACCCAAGGCTTCTTCACAACAGAGAGGTTGTTTGGAATGATTTTTTTTAGTAAGTGCAATATCAGTCTTTATTGATGAAACAGTAGTTTCTGATTGAGGGCATGGTCCAAATGATGTGTTTACAGTCAGAAATGAGGACTCACATTGATCAATGAGTGGCAAAACAGTTTTACTTTCCATCTTTTCTATTTTGAGAGTGGAAGTACTAGAGGTACAGTTTTCTGATGACCTGAGCTCAGGTGTTGCAGTCAGTATTTTACCAGGAAAACTCTGTCCCAAAGAATTAAAGATAGACCAACTAACTCTGTTTGTTTGTTTGCTGAAGGTTGGACTTGTGGATCTGGAAATCACAATTTTTTCTCCATTCATTGTCTGGGTGGACTCTTCCAATAATACTGGATCATCTATGAATACAAAAATTTAAAAGCTTTAACTTTCTGCTCCTAGATAATATAACAGTTGTTATATTAAAATGATTATTCATTAAAAATACTTAAATAACCGTATAGGATATATAATGTAGAGTCTACAACCAGTAGTAGTAGGACTTCCATCTTAGAACTTAAAACACATTATGTTAACTCTAAAAGAATCTTAGGTCTCTAGTGTTTCCTAGCTTAAGGTATAATGCTGTCTGGTAGACTATCAAATTCCACACCAGGGTACTCAGGACTAAATGAGAAGTGGAGGAGTAAAAAGGAAGAGGTAGAAGGCTGAGTAAGGAGAAAGAGGCTTAAAAATTTGCCTTGAAAATACACTAATCAGTGATTGAGAAAAAATAATCTGGTAATTCCCTTATTTAATAAATAAGGAAATTGATAAGTTAGCCAGAAAGGCTTATTTGCTTAAAGTTATAAAACTGGTTAGTAGTCGTACAAGGAACAGAATCTAGGTTTCCTTACTACCAGTAAAATGGCCTCGAATTCACTATGAAATTTATTTAGGATAGAAGCATATTGTACAAAATAAATATTTAAAAATCAATATCTTAAGCTACTATGACATATGAATTAAAACAATTAAAATTATATTAAGTGATACAGACCAGGGATTGGCATCCTTTTTTCTGTAAAGGGCCATATAGTAAATATTTTAGGCTTTGCTGCCTATATTGTCTCTGTTGCAACTATTCTATTTTGATGTTCTGGCACAATACATATAACTTATCAATTCTGCTATTATGTAAATAAATGGGCATAGCTGTGTTTCAATAGATTTTACTTAAAAAAACTGACAGGTCAAATCTGGACCGTTGGTCATAGTTTGCTAACCCCTGATATAGAACACTATATTCTAATATATTTTAAAATATTATATTTTATCATTTAGAATAAATCACACCTCCTCAATTTAAGTATAAATTAGACCAATTTTAAAAATAGCCTTAAGAATAACACCTACAATCTACATAGTACTCTACAATGTTATCTTATTTGCCTTTTTTTTTTTTTTTAGAATCCACTGAATGTTTATTCACACATTCTGCTTAGTACTTTAAATGAATCATTGCATTTATTTTTTTATATAATTAAAAAAAAATTTTTTTAAATATACTTAGATTATACAAATGTTACACAAAAATATATAGGGATTCCCACATGCCCCACTCCCCACACCTCCCATACCCTCCCATATAAACAATTTCCTTCATTAGTGTGGCACATTAGTGTGCAATTGATAAATGCACCCTGGGGCATTGCCACTGAGCATGGACCATAGTTCACCTTAGTCTACACTCTCTCCCACACAGTTCTGCATGTTATGGGATGATATATCTTATTTGTCTTATTTGATCTTTGCAACCTGTAGGGATAGCTATGTAGGTATTACTTTTTTTTCAATTTTTAAAATTAACACTCAGAAAGGTTAAGTAGTGATCTAGTCACAAAGCTAAATTTAAGAGCTTTAACTTTCTGCTCCTAGCTAATATAATAATTGTTTTATAAAAAGTTAGTGGAAAACCTGAAAATATGCACAGGTCTTTTGACAAATGTGTGTTCTCATCCCAATATACTGTATTACTTCATCAATTTATGATAATACCTTACATTACAAATCAACATATTTAAGTAAGTTAATCTATACCAAAAATAAATATTTCACTAAACATAAAGAAAAACTTCTCTATCAAATGTACTTGAACAGAATGTTTCATACTTTTCTCCTTTCTGCGGATGATGCCACTTGGTAGAGATGGATTTTTAGTTATTATTTTTGGACACTGAAGTTCCTGGACACGCATTTTTGCTTCGTCTTCCCTAGGATTTTCTGGTGATAGATGACTTGCTGCTTCCAATAAAGAAGTTGGGGAGTTGCTCTGCAAATGGGTCACTTCAAGCATAGGCTCATTGCTCTGTGTAGACTTTCTATCCTTTATGGATACATCAATGATCTTTTGGTGCTTTTTGGAAAATTCAGCCAAGGACTCCAGTGCACTTTCAAAGGTTGAATGGTGTTGAATCTGCTGCCGTACCCATTTAGAAAGGCCTAAGGAAAAAGCAAACCCAGGGAGGAAATTTTGGTTACTTAGTTATTAAGATAAAACTTCGATAATTTTTCTAATAAAGCAATCTACTTTTCATTTAAAGCATACAGAATGGTTTTTAATATTTTTCCTGCCTTTTTCTTTTTAAACCATATGTAAGGGAAGCAGGTGTGGCTCAGTGGATAGAGCTCTCGTTTACCATATGGGAGGCCCCGGGTTCGCTTCCCGGGGCCTCCTTGTGAGGGCAGGCCGGCCCGCGCGGCCTGGTGGGCTGATGCAGCAAGACCTCACAACAGGAAGCGGGTGTGGCTCAATCGCTAGAGCCCCCGTTTACCATGTGTGAGGCCCTGGGTTCGCTTCCCGGGGCCTCCTTGTGAGGACAGGCCAGCCCGCGCGGCGCGGTGGGCTGATGCAGCGGGACCTCACAGCAAGGGGGAGATAAGCAGACACCGAGAGAACACACAGTAAATGGACACAGCAAGCACAAGCAGCAAGGGGGGGATAAATAAATAAATAAATAAAATCTTAAAAAACAACAACAACAACAAAAAAACCATATGTAAAACATGCTAATATATCAGCTACATTTCTCTTTATAGGCAGTGATTATCAACTGGAAGTAAGGAAGGAACAGTGAGAGATTGAGGAGGAAGAAACATGGAGGGGAGAATAACTGGGAAACATGGCAATTTTAATCTCATCAATATTCTCCACAAAAGTTGTCTCTTTTTCTTGTGAGAAAACTGGAAGTAATAAACAACACAATCTTCCATTCCAACTTTCCAAATTTCACACCTTTTACAAAAATAAATTAATATTCCAGTCTCATAGTTTTTTGTTTTATTCCCCTCAAATATATCTTAAACTGTTCTGGGGTGAAAGATACAACACTGTTTTATGGGCAAATCATGTCTTATCTGAAATTTAAAAAAAAATTTCCCCTTTATTAGAGAAGTTGTGGGTTTACAGAACAATCATGCAAAAATACAGGATTCCCATACACCACTCCACCATCAATACCATGCATTGGTGTGGAAGTGGGACATCTGACACAAT
Source organism: Cabassous unicinctus (assembly GCA_029593785.1). NCBI lineage: Eukaryota > Metazoa > Chordata > Mammalia > Cingulata > Chlamyphoridae > Cabassous > Cabassous unicinctus. Next base: position 811 of record JAQZBX010027459.1, on the reverse strand, counting down.
TGATAATAGCACATTTTTATAATAGTACTATTAATTAAAGTCCATGGTTTAACATAGAGTTCACTGTATATGGAGTGTAGTTCCATGGATTTTTTTGTTTAAAATTTTAATTCTGTTACCAAAATACAATCTAACATTTTCCCTTTTAATTATATTCAGATATATATTTCAGTGCTGTTAACTGCATTCACAATATTATGCTACCATCACCACAATCCATTACCAAAACATTTCCAACATTGCAAATAGGAACCCTGTACATTCTAAGACTCAACTCCCCCTTCCCTATCCCACCCTGTCCCCTGATAACCTATATTCTAGACTCTGATCCTATGAATTTGCTTATCCTAATTGTTTCAAATTAGTGAGATCATACAATATTTGTCCTTTTGTGCCTGGCTTATTTCACTCAAAATGGTATCTTTAAGGTTCATCCATGCTGCAACATGTATCAGAACTCCATTCCTTTTCATGGCTGAATAATATTCCACTGTATGTATATACCACATTTTCTTTATCCTTTCATTGGTTGATGGACACTTGGGTTGCATCCATCTTTTGGCAATTTTGAATGCTGCTGCTATGAACATCAGTGTGCATATATCTGTTCGAGCCCCTGCTTTCAATTCTGTTGAGGAATATATCTAGTAGTGGAACTGCCAGGTCATAAGATAGTTCTATACTTAGCTTTCTGAGGAACTGCCAAACTGTCTTCCACAGTGCTACAGCATTTTACATTGCCAAAATGAATGAACAAGTGTTCCTATTCTCTGTATCTTCTCCAACACTTATCTTGGCTTTTTTTTTTTTT
>JAQZBX010027458.1:0-28339 GCA_029593785.1 Cabassous unicinctus | reverse complement strand
AAAAAAACAATAGGCAAGAGAGAAATTGGCCATCAGAGTAAATTCACCAACATATTCAGATGCTCAGACATCAGCAAAAAATTACAAACCATACTAGGAAACAGGAAGAGATGGCCCAGCCAAAGGAACAAACTAAATATCCTGAAGAGATATAGGATTTAAGACAATTAATCAATGACAATCACACAACTCTCCTAAATCAATTCAAAGAATTGAAAGAAAATATGACAAAAGAGATAAAGAGTATTAAGACGACACTGGGTGAGCATAAAGAACAATTTGAAAACCTGCAAAGAAAAGTAACAGAGCTTATGGAAATGAAAGACATGATGGAAGTGATTAAAAATAGATTAGAGGCACAGAAGAGCAGATTTGAATTGCTTGAAGACAGAATTAGTGATTTTGAAGACAGAACATCTGAACTGGAAAAGACAGGAGAACAGAAACAGAAGAGAATGGAAAAAAAAGAACAGAGTCTCAGGAATTGAATGGCGACGTGAAATGCACAAACATATGCATTATTGGTGTCTCATAAGGAGAAAAGAATGGAAATAGGGTAGAAAGAATATTTGAGGAAATAATGGCCGAAAACTTCCCAACTCTTATGAAAGACATAAATATTAATATCCAGGAAGGACAATGCACCTTACACAGAATAAATTCAAATAGACCTACCCTGAGACACCCACTATTCAGAATGACAAATATCAGAGATCAAGAGAGGATTCTGAAAGCAGCAAGAGAAAAGCAAAGCATCACATACAAGGGAACCTTGATAAGATTAAGTGCTGACCTCTCATCAGAAACCATGGAGGTGACAAGAAAGTGGTATATATATTTAAGGTACTGAAAGAGAAAAACTGCCAGCCAGGAATTCTGTATCTGGCAAAACTGTCCTTCAAGAATGAGGAACACTTCAAAGTCTTCACAAAAAAACAAAAACTGATAGAATATGTTATCAAAAGACCAGAATTACAAGAGATACTAAAGGGAGTGCTGCAGCCTGAAAGGAAAAAACAAGGGCGAGAGACTTGGAGAATAGTGTAGAAATGAAGATTATTAGGAAGGGTAAATTAAAGGGTAAAAAGACAGTAGTATGATATGACAACAGAAACCTGAGGACAAAATGGATGAAGTAATACCTTTATAGTAGTAATATTGAATGTTAATGGCTTGAGCTCTCCAATCAAAAGACATAGACTGATAAATTGGATAAAAAATATGAGCCATCTACTTGTTGTCTACAAGAGACTCACCTCAGACGTAACCATGTTAAAAGTGAAAGGTTGGAAAAAGATATTCCATGCTCAGCCACTGGTTGGAGGGAGTCACTTCAGCATTTCCCATTTTAGGCCCATTATTTGAAGTAAGGAAAATAAAACATACTGGAAGAATTTTGAGGTCTTGAATAGAACACTGTAACACAGAGGTTGGTGCTCCTTTCTTTTAAATAATCCTGCTACCTTAAAAATATATTTGTAAAGATGGTTATAATAATTGCATGATATTTTGCATTTGAAGTTGCCAGTATTGGGAACAAACTTTGGAGGTGATTTCCTTTTTAGTTTTTAGCATTTCTATCCAATGTATAGAAATGCATTGGATTCTGGTTTATGGTTTGGCCCTGTCTGCCAAAAGTGGGGCAGACATTACAGAAAGGTACACTCTGAATTCTAGAGCGTTGAGAAATTAGATGTTTGCTTCTAAGGCGATCAGACATGCTGGGATTTCATAGTAAATATATAGAATCTTATAAGCAACTTACAGATAGCTTTCCATTTGATTACTTACATTTTAGAATGTTTTCCTGTGGAAATATCGATAGTGGCTAGGCTGCCAGGCCAGCCTGTAGGTATCAACCGACCCTGTTGTGTACCTCAACTATAGCGCCAAGAATGGTGGAGAAAGTAGGCATTAGTCCCTGAAGGGGCCCTGAAGTTCTCATGGGATAAAAGGGCCACATTTGTCCCCCACTGCAGCCCATGTGGCAAGAAGCAGTGCCCTTTGCCCTCCGTGGCCCGGGAACTCCGCCTTCATTCTCCTTGTCAGCTTGGGGAGCTTGGATCCCTGGTGGGCTCGGGTGGGTCAGTCAGGAGTGCGTGGGGCCCTTACAAGAGCTGGGCGTGCAGGGAGAAGCAGGCCTGGGGCGTGTGTGGGAGGGCAGGAGGGGAGGAGCGACAGCCTCGCAAGCAGGGGCAAGTAGCGGTCCGAGACGGGCGGACGGGGGTCAGTTCTAGACTGAGTGTTTAAAGTCCGGGGCTACTTTTACAAAATTCCCTGCAGCAAACAGTAAAATATTAACTGACATCAGGTTTGAAAAAGCTAGTGTGTCTTTTGAGTCAGTGAAAGAATTTGTCAAGTGTTTTTAATAATGTTCCTGTGTAATTGTTTTACCACTCTCAACTTGAACATTCCCTGGTATATCCATTTGTCCGTATTATTTAAACTCTGCTATTGTGAAAGCTCATTTGCACCTGTTGAAAATGCTGGCATAATTTCTACATTAGTAAACCCCAGAAATCTGAGCCCTTCTTTCACTGAGGCTTATTTCAACTAGAACATTCTTTCTGAATGTGAAGGGTAGGATCAGTGTACAATTTTCAAATGGTTCACTCTCTTTGTTGCAACAACAAAGTTTCTTATTTAGGGCAGTCTTACAATTCTCTCTACTCCCTTCTCCACTTTTGAATTAAGAATAGAAAAAGCTTATATTATTTTTGAAGCAGCTGCTCCCAAAATGCTTGTTTTCTTAAGAGCTGTGCTTGTCATTGGCTAATGATCGTCCATGTCGGGCACACTGGTTACAGTTCTACCACAGTGAATTGGAGATGCCTCGGCTTGGAGTTGCCTTATGCGTGCGATGAACGCCCCTTGTCGTGGGGGCTGCCCCAGAGCTGGCTGGCAGGCAGCTGCAGAGGTCGTTTAGAAGAGCAAGTGGGCAGAGCCGGTGTGCAGGCACTTCATATTTTGGCTCAGTGCTTCAGAATCCAGGATAACTGTTAGCACTGTTTTGTTGTCACCCTTGCCGGGCCTGGGATTGAACCTCCCTAAAGCCCTGTTCATCAAATGATTCTCATTCTACTTAAATGACACAAACAATGGAACTTGGTGGCTGTTTTGAATATTGGAGAAATTTGGTGTCTATTTCAAGCAGGAAAAGATTGAAGTTACCTAGAGATACAGTGTGTATTAAATACCACTTGATCATTCTGGAAAGTAACTCTTAGTTAATGATATAATGAGAAAAACACTCATTTTCAAGTCCCTGCTTGACTTAAATCTCTTATTTCACTTTCCCTCTCACCTAAAATCATTTCTTTTATCTAAGCACAGTTACAAACACTGTTTTTCATTGTCTCCTTTGAAACATAAAATCAGAAGGTGAAAGTTCAAAATAAAAAGAATGCTTTGTTAAAATAGAGGACTGAAATCAGATAACATAATTACGTATTGACTATTAAAATTGAGATACCTCATTTCTCTTAAGTTTAAAACTTAATTTACTAAGTGTTAACTAGAAGGGAATTCTCAGGTTTCATATCAGGTCTGGGAGGAGCATGTGCTCCTGGAACTTAATATCTTTGTTAATATTTTAAAATTTCAAGCGGTCAGTCACATAAACACTGTTGAAGTGTCACAGCTCGGAAGGTACAAGTGAGAATCAGCTTTGATTTTCCCCACCATCTCTACCTCTTGCTGACACCTCACACAGGCCCTTTTGCATCAGATCTCTTCGGGGTAGTAGAACAGTCTTGCTCGTGGGTTTTAAAAGCCCAAACCAGTCTAAGTCAAACTTCTCTTCATCCAACTGAAAACACTTTCCTTCCCCGGCTCAGGCGAAAGGAAGGGGCGATGGTCAGCTCCCCTCTTACCTCTACCCACCTCTGTCATCCCCTCTTTTCTTCTTGGCTCCTCCAAGTGGGAGCTGGGGAGTGGATAAAGGAAAGGATGACATCTTTTTTGACTGCACTGTTGTTATTGGGCTTTCCACCTCGGTTTGTCTCTGTTTTTCTGCCTCTGCCTCTCTCTCTGGGCGGCATCCCAGCATCACCTGGAACACTCCTAAACACTGGTGGTGCCCACTCCAGGGGACTCTGACAGTGCCCCTGCTCCCTGGAATGTGCCCACTGCGTTGCTCTCCACTGAGGTCCACTTGCCTTGTCTACTTGGTCCATCTCCTTGTGCCCCTTTCTTCACACAAACGGTACCTGTATTCTCCGAAAGTGGGAAGAGCAGGCACCTGCCTTTGCTGCCTCTCTCCTTCCCTGCAGCTTAGCCTGCCACGAGAGGAACGGCCCCCCAGGGCCGGGCTCAGGAGCCCCTGGCTCAGTGGCCACTTAGTAGGTCTTGGAGAGATGTTCCTGTGTCTGTCGTTGAATGCCCCAGCTTTGCGGCTGGAGCCAAGTTCAACAGCAGAAATAACCTGTTACCATCACAATTGGGGATTTGGATGCTGCTGCTGTAATCAGTTGTTTTGATGCATGGATATAAACCTCAAAATTATAGCGAAGACCACTATGAATTATGAAAAATTTTAATAGTATACAATTAGGTTATTTTCAAATATAGCAGTATACAGCTTTAAATGTACAGTTTTGATAATTCCCTATCCTCTTGTGGCAAATTACAAAGGCTTTAAAGGAATTTGTTCTTATAGGTTAACTCAGAAATTAAAGGTACTTTGAAGGAATTGTTGATCATTTGAACCTTGCTTTAGAAAATTCACTAATTTTTGTGGTAGATTTCCTATAGGGCAAATGCGTATATCAAGAAATATTCACTCTAGATATATAATAGAAGAGTTTCCATTATACAAATTTAAATATATCTTAATTTTCTTTTAAGATTTTACAATCCATTGCTCACAGAGCATACCAGTTTTACAACAGAAGTTCACATCTGTGGACTAATGAGATACATAATATATAACAAAAAAGAGGGATTAGTTATTGACTACCTTTTTGCCTTGCTTTGTTTTTAGCTTATAGAGTGTGGGAAGTTTCATGGTATATTAGCAAATCGTAGGGTTAGAAATTGATGATACACAAGTTAAAATGATCAAAAGTGGGTTTTGAAGGAATCGATGCATTTATGTTATAGCTTCCTCACATTTGTTTTTAATTAGGAAGAAATAGAATGTCAAACTTCAGGCTTTAGGTAACAGAAATCCTATGTGTTGTACCCTTCACTTAAGACAGTTGCCCTTGAGAAAAAGTGCATCGACTGCATTTTAGTAATAATGTCCACTGCCAATTCAAAGTGACGTTGAGTAGATGAGAGTAAAATCGATTGATTCGGACTGGCCGTTACTTTAATGTTTAATTTTCTGTTAACTGGGTAGGTTAATCTACACAGCAGTATGCAGTCCCAGGGAGAGCAGAAGGCAGTGTGGGGCTTGTGGGCCCCTCGTTAGTGCCGCCAGGTCGGGGGCCTCTGTTGTCCATCCTCCCTCATTGTCAGGAGCCACTCTGTTGGGCTCTGATTTGTAATCAATGACTGTTATCAGATCTGTCATTTGTTGGACACTGGGGCTTCCCAGGCACCATGCTCAGTGCTTCACAGACTTTTCCTCCAGTTCCTAGAGCCACCCTACAATAAGAAATTCTTATCCCTGTGTTATAGATGACAATCTTGAGGCTCTAAGGAGTTCATTACTTGCAGGTGGTACTGCTCAGGTTTCACCCCAAGCCTAGCTGGCTTCCTGAAGGCCATGAACTTTTCCACTCTTCTCAGCCTCCTCTAAAAAGGTTTGCTGAGCCCCTGGCCCAGGCCAGGTATCGTGCTCAACACGAGGTGGCCAAGGGGTAGAGACAGTGTCTGACCTCGAGGTCCTCACATGCTGGGACTAAACAGGCAGAGCTGTCAGTGCAGACCTTGAGGTCCACCAAGTACCTTGGTATAACCGACATCTCTGCTTCTAAACAGAAATAATTGCGAGGGGGCTTTGTCCAATCAGAAGAGTATTCGTGGCACTTTTGCCTTCGATATGCATGATGAAAAAATAAAAACCTTTGAATTGGAGGAAGGTGGGCCACTTTGGCATCATGGACAGCCTTGGAAGTGTGAGAAAGGGAGAGGTGGAGGCTGGTTGGTAACAGCAGACTTGGAAATGGAAAGCCCGAACATTGTTTCTGATTCGGGTGATTGCTGGGTTTTAGAGGCACCCTGAAATCCTGGGGGGAGAGATGCTGTGGTTGTGGACCTGATGGAATTTCGGCCATTGGCTAGGCTGGACCATTTGCTGACCACCCAGCAGACTTGGTGAAAGCCAGTTTACATGGGGGTGGTGGAGATGAGGCAGACAGACACCTTCATCATTACTTCTGCTTGGAAAAGGGCTGAACTTTCTGGGCTTTAGAGGAGGAAATTGCCAGTGGAGAGTGTTTTCATGTGGTTCAAGCTTCATTTGTTCCTTTATGCAAGTTTAATTTGCGTGTGTTGAGGTCAAGTGGCTGGATGGACCCCTCGGGGCAAATGCCTTCTCCCCAAGGATGGACAGTGAGGTTTAGAGTGGCTGTTGGAGTGCCAGCCTGTTTGCAGGACACCTTTTGCTAACCGTTTTCTTAGTAATAACATCATTCAGAGCTGCCCCCGGCTTGCCTGTTTAATAGAATCTTGAAAATTAGTAGAACAGAGTCATGCCCCCAGTGGCAGCCCTGCATGAGGCTCCCACACCCCGGGCAGCTTCGTCTTACAGTGGGAGGGAAAATGGATACGAGGTGTGCCAGGATAAATCTACGGAGCAGAAAGCCGAAATCGATCTGCAAATGAGAGTGAATGTGCTGCTGATTTTCTTACTTAGTTCATAAAAAGACCCATTTTTTTCCCTCCCCAGTTACAGCAGTTATCCTGTTAAGAAAGAGTGTGCTTGGTGAGGGACAAGGAAATGGTGGATATGAATTTGTTTTGACAAACCCAGGCTGTTTCATTTTATCTTTTGGGGCATGCTTTATGTTTAAGACAAAGAAAAATAAGGGCATTTGCACCAATGGAGGCTGCAGGTGTCTGCAGCACAGCTCTGTGTTTGCGTCCCCTGCAGTTCATCTCTGCACAAAGGGGATGATGTAATCGCTTCGGCTGCCGGCCACGTGGCCAGCATGCTGTCACTGTCTTCACACGGATGCCTCTGCACTGCTAGCGCTTTATCAGTCTGGAATAAATTGTGTTCCTCTTCCAGAGCCTCATCCTTCTGCTCAATGCCACCCTTCACCCGTGTGCACATGCATGTCAAGGAGGGCAATGTTGCTTTGCAGCGCAGTAGCAAGGGTGATTTTATGCAGAAAAATGTCCCGAGTGGTGTGTCCTAGGGAGCTGTAGAGGCTCAGTGAGTGCCCACAAATTTAAATTTGGGGGAGGGACACTTAGTTGCCATTAGCAACCATTGCCTCTTTATCACAGGGGTGAAATGCTCTCTCTTCACTTCTAACTGTGGATCACCTGAACCTTCCCACTTTTGAGCGGGATGGACTAGAACAGGAGTTTGTAACCAGTGGTCCACAGACCCCCCTAAGGGGCCCGTTGAAAGATTTCAGGGGGTCCGTGAGCTTGAACTGAAAATTCAAAAAAATTTTCTTGTGGGGACATGTTGGTGTGGGTGTGATATATTTATTAAATGATACACAGTATAGTGTGCACTTAGTAAGGGGTCCATGGTTTTCACCTGACTGGCAAAGGGGTCTCTGGAACAAAAAAGGTTAAGAATCCCTGGACTAGAAGATAATATGTCCAGCTCCATGTACTCAGAAATAAAGGCTTTTCAGCCAGAAATGAACCCTGCTCTCATGCTGCCCTTTGGTTGTCATTCCATCCTGTTCTATTTAGGGCAGCAGCAGCTACAGAACAGCTGACATGGACTCTGCCCTTATTTGTTCAGCTCTGGGCTAAACACTACATACATTTTCTCATTGGAGAATACATACGTCCAGAAGAGGACATGGAAGCCAGGAGAGGTTAAATGATTTGCTCAGGCCCTACTGTGTCAGGAAAGAGCCTGCACAGAAGACCCGAGGGTTATTTTTTTCTTTAAAGGAAATATTAGGCTTTGGATCCTTGCTTTTTTCTCAGGATCCCGGTAATTCCTGAACACCAAAATAGTTTTGCCCTCCTGGGCCTGGCTTTCTTGGGGATGGTATGAAGTGTTTAGGTGGTGCTGCCTGGTAGGTAATATTTTAAAAATCACAAGGTTTCCTTGATTTCATGGTTGATGGTTTCTGAAGTGAAAAATGTCTTTATAGCATCAACAAAATAACCTCTTAGAAACATAAGGAAATAGCGTGGACTTTGACCTGGTGCTGCTGGCGACCTTTTGTTTAAGTCATGCCAGTGATTAGCACCATGGGCTGCACATAAGGCCACAGAGCATAACGCCTAGATGGTGAAAATTTATAGTGCCTTGCTTCCAGTTTCTTAAGTGCCTCCTTATTTGTAGAGTTTGGAGTTGGGCAAATTGGAGTAGATTGAAAGGATCAAGTGGTTGCACCTGCACTTTGCCCAAGGAGAGCCGTGAGCGCATCAGAGTCCTTTGCAGAGGGCTGGGGTCGATGCAGCCCCCGAGCTTTCGCCTTTTCAGAGGCTCGCGGGCATCTCTCCTGGGAAGTTCTGCAGGCATCTTACAAACCATGTGTGGGAAACTCAACTCCCCTGTCTCCCCTGAATGAGAACGCAAACCCTTCTCCGCTTCCGGGTTTCCTGTCTTGGTAATGCACTGTTGGGATGCCTGAAGGAGCCCGCTGCTAGCAGCCCTCTTCCTTGCCTGGTTTCTGGAGTATAATTGATAAATACTATAGCAGATGCAGTAGAAAAACAAACACAGACCTTTATTACCAATAAAACAAGGCTGAAATGATACCCACATATTCAGAACTGTTTGCCCACCCCTGTCCCCTGGGTTTGGCCTTGGGACAGTGCACTCCAGCAGGTTTGCAGAGCTGGCCCTTACCTAGGCCGGTGGCTCCCTGTGGATGAGGTCAAATCCCTCATTTATTCTTTCATTCAATTCACAAACATTTGAGTGTCTGCTAGTTGAGAGCCTTCTTCCTACTCCCTTGGGAAACAGCAGGAAGCACCTTTATAAACTCTGCCTCACGGAGCTGGTCTTCTCCTGGGACATTCAAGGGATGAGCTCTGAACAGGTGCCAGCACCCACTTCTGTGGTCAAGCCAGGACCAGGAGTGGATCTGTGCCCCCTTCCCCCCGCCCCCATTCTCTGTGTCTTGTCATTGCCACCCCCTTAACACGGGTCTCCCAGGCCAAGGTGCCTCTCAGACCCCTGCCCAGTGCAGCCTGGCATCCTGCCCCAGTGGCTGGGAGGGGCACAGCCCTTGGTGGGAGGGAAGAGGCCAGGGGCCTTTTTATTGAGCTGACATTTTGGAGCACTTGGCATGAAGGAGTTCTCGTTTTGGTGCTTCCCTCAAGGGGACCTGTTCCTGCAGCGGAAGCCTTCTTTGGGGAGAAGGCGTGAGGTTGTGGGAGAGTCTGATTTCTTGATGAAGCAGCTTCCAGTAGAAGTGATGGGACTGGGAAGGGTTATTCTAGAAAAGACTCTGCCTCTTTCTTCTCTAAAATCCGAGGGAAGGTTAACAGTTGAGGTGTTTGGACATGGAAGGGAAGGGAGTCAAGGCAGTCAGTGCCTCTAGACCTCGACATGGGGTGAGGCAGGGTGAGGCGGAGGGGCGGCTTGCAGCAGCCGCAGCGGTTAGCGCCCTGGTGGCTGATCTCGTCACGTTTGTGGACTGGTGTGTGGTTTCATTTGTGGCCACAGCTGATCCTGGCCCAGCCCCCGGCGCGTGAGCACATTCTGCGCTCCTGTGAGATGGCAGCAAGGCCTTACCGGGTGGCTCAGAGGAGCCAGTCTGCAAAGCAGCTCCTTCCCTAGTTACACGTTAGCCTTAATCAGATCCTGTAAATACAACTGTAATAAAAATATCAGTTTGGCCCTTTTTATAGTTGTTTACAAAATGAAAAGGTCACTTCCTTGCTGTGTGTACTCGTGATTTTGTCTTGTTCAAGATTTTGTCTCATTAAAAATTAAGCATCTTTAATGTGAGATTCTTTGGATACGTTTTCAGTATGTCCAGGCCTGTGCTTTACACATCGTGTCTGTTGCCAGATCATGCTGCTTTTATGTCCCTGATGTTTTCTGTAGCTGTTCCTTACTTACCATCTCTCTGGACACTGCCTTACCAGCCTGCCACCTTACTAGGCCTCCTGTCCTCGGGCTCACCTTCTTCTCACTGATTTTCAGGGTGGCCGCTTACACATATTTGCTGTTACATTCTTGCTGAGAGCCAGGCCTGCCAGCCTGGTACTGGAGGCCCAAATGGCAGAGATGCTCCGAAAGGCTGCACTGGGATTCGTCAGGGGTCTCCCCATACTACCGAGGGGCTTCACCTTTGGACAGCCTTCAAACGGTGCCCTCTGTTTTCCAGTGGCACCTTTCTTCAAAGGGAATAAAGAAATGGCAGGAGGGTCTAAGAAACCATGAGAACCATTCCTCAAACAGCATCTTTAGGACTGACCTTTCCAGATCTGGATTACTCGCATTAGATGAATATTGGGTTGCTGGCATATGAACCAAGAGTGTGATTTTTATTTTATTTTTAAACTGGAGGGAATCATCTCTCCAGGGCAGACCTGCTCCAGGCTTTCCTGAAGCTGCCCAGCCTCAGTGTGTCCTCGTGGGTGGCATGTGGGGGTCAGGCTCAGAATGGGGAGCTGACGCCAGGGCAGATTCCCAGCCAGGTTGGCCTGCCTTCCCCCATGTGGGGCTCCTGGGTCAGCACGGCCCTGCACCCCACCATCAGTTCACCTCACTGGGTGGCCTTGCCCCCAAATTGCCATTAGCCTCTCATCTGATCAAACAAGCCTCCTTCCTGTACCTCCGCACTTCTTTCAGTCATGGATACAAGTTACCCTGGGCAGGTTACTGTCTTTCTAATGGCCTCTCTTTTGTTTTTTTTTTATTTTTTTATTTTTATGGGGGGGCAGGTATAGATATTTTTAATGTAAATCAATTTATTATTGTTATTTTAAAATAAAGTAATACTTTAAACTTTTCTGTTTTTGTTTCTAACATGGTAACTATCCATAATAGATGTCTAGCTGTTACACAGATAGGGTAGTAGATGATAGATGCATAGAACCATATAAACCAGAGCTCTTTGGGGCCTCGGTAACTTTTAAGAGTGTAAAGGCCCTTGAGATAAGACATGGGAGAAGCGCTGCATGGAAGGCAGCGCAGTCTAGCAGAGGGCCTGCGTGAGGAGCTTGGCAGCGGCCGGGCGGACGCCAGCGCCTGGCCTTGGCTCTCTCCTGCCTGGAGAAGGACAGGGAGGTTTTCCTTTTGGTTTCCACTCCTCCCCCTTTCGCTCCTTCCCACACCAGTAGCATAATTGGGCTATTGTGCATTAAATAGGCTTTTGTGGGTCCTCTTGAGACCCTAACCCCAATTTCTAACTATTTCTGTGGGAAAGTTCATTCTTAATGGAAAAACAACAGGCACTTTGGAGCACAGGCCATTTGGAGGTTGGAGGCTGTTTATGTGCAGCTCCTCACAGCAGTTCCTTTTTGGCACTTAGACTTGAGGAACTTTAAAAGGAGGAACTATTAGGGGAGTTCAAAATAGAAAGGGAAACACCTGGGGGTAGCCTTTTCTTTCAGTCTCAGGCTTTCAGAACAAAATATGAAACTCGAGAGCTTACCTTTTTGTTAGCTCGGGGGCATTAGAAACCAAAATTAGTTTCAAACTAATCTCTAGCCCATTAATGTCCATGTTCTTGTTTTCTTCTTCAGTTCATTCATAGTGAACCATACCAAATGTTTGCATCCTTAAGAACACACACACATAGGCCCGTCTGGTGGTTCGTACACACTTTAGAGAGGTCGTGGAATGTGGGGGGGTGTAAGCTGGCACAGCCATTTGGGAAAACAATTTGGTATCTCCCTGTAAAGCTGACAAACCATGTACACTGTGACCTCGAGACCCTCCTGCAATGTGTTCCCTGAGCCGTGGGCAAGGCTGCTGATGGCAGCATCACTGGCAGAAGGTCGAGACAGACAGGACGTCCATTAGCAAGACTGGATAAGTAAGTTTTCGGTGTAGTCATGGAATGGAGCACGATGCTCAGTGACCTTGCTCTAAGTACAGTTCAGCGTGCTCCCAGCGTGGCTTAGGCACCCACAGCAGAGGCGGCTCACGGGATGCGTGAGAGTGTGACTGCTTTTATGTAAAGCTCAAAAACAGGCAGAAGGAAGCTGTATATTGTGTAGTAATAGGTTCATAGGTGATAAAACTATAAAGAAGAGCAAGGGAATGGTTCCCCTAAAAAGTAACATAGTGATCATTCCCCGGATGTGATAAGGAGGGATGTCGAGAAAGCTTCTGCGGCATTGTCTTCTAGTTCTTGAACGGTGGGGATTTAAAACACACCTTCATGCACGGCAGTCTAGGATTCTCTTGTAAGTCTGGGGCCTCTTTTGCCTAGGCTTTCATTATAGTAGCTGTCCCCCCCCCTCCCCGTTTGCTGTCTGTGTCCATTCACTGTGTGATTTTCTGTGTCTGTTTCTTTTTGTCTTCTCTTCTTGTTTTTCTCCTCTAGGCTTCACTGGGATTCGATTCCGGGGACCTCCGATGTGGGAGAGAGGCACCCTGTCACTTGTGCCACCTCAGTTCCTGGTTTCTGTCCCATCTCTCCTTGACTCTCCCCTGCGTGTCTCTTTTGTTGTGTCATCATCTTGCTGCATGGCTCGATGTGCAGGCCTGGCACATCTTTAGCAGGAGACCCCAGGGGTCGAACCCGGCTCCTCCCATATGGTAGACAGAAGCCCAATTGCTTGAGCCACATCTGCTCCCCCCCCTTTTTTTTTTTAAGTGAATAATTGGATATTTAAAACCACTCTTAGAAGTTATTTAATGTAATACCCATCACCAGTCCCTCTCCCGGTTCTGGTTTTTGACATGGTAAAGTGTTTGGCTTGCAGAGTTGAGTAGATGTCATGCTGTGAGCTTCCATAAAACCAAGCCTGGTTTTTCATCACTTAATTATTTTTGAATGACTTCTGCCTTCCCCAGGGTGGGCTGAGGGCGTGGCTCCTGCAGGCCAAGGTGTCTTTTCCCAGGCAGCATGCACCTCCGGGTCTGTGCAGAATTCCTGTTTGTTTTCGATCTCTTAAAAATGCCAAGGTGAAATACAAGGTGGAAGACGAGCCTGGTTTGTCTGTGCTTTGCCAACTTAGACCTGGGCTCGGCGACTTCACCAGGAGAGAGTGGAAGTGAGTGCCCCCTACGCCATCAGCTTACAGGCCTCTTCCCCCTGGGAACCACCCCACTTCCCCCTGGGGACCCACTCCTGACCTAGGGACCCACTGGTCAGGAGTGCGGCCGCGGCCCGAGCTGCTCTCCCTCCATCCCTTCAGTGGAGGAGGCACCGAGAGACAGGCTCCCTACCTGGTGGGCTGTGGGCTGGGAAGCTGTCAGCAGAGGGAGGGCTCCCTTGGGTTCTTACTGTTGGCACCCTTTTAGTGAGAGGTGGTGGTCTCTTCTGGAAAAAAATTTTTTTTTGTTGCCTTCAGATGATTTTTTGGGCTGATCTCCTTTCATTTCTGATTGCATTGGGTTTGCCTGCTCCACAGGCCTCCTGAATGCTCGTGTGCCGGTGGGGGGTCCTTGGGGTGGGGGTGGGTGAGGAGTGTGGGAAAGGGGTGAGAATGAACTGTTGCAAGCACTCAGGCAGACGTGTGCTCCCACTGTTGCATCGCCTTCCAGTTGCTTAAATAATTTATCATCAGTCCCAGGAGAAGGAAATTGCCAAGGTTAATCCACTGTGACTGTGTTGATTTTTTTTTTTTTTAATGTCTATTTTTTGGTGGCTTTTGACAATTACTACAAGTCTCAGTCATATTCTTTTTTATTTTTAAGATGCCTGTCCTTACAGGATGCAGTAATTGCAGATAAATGGGCAAAAATTCTCAAAACCCAGTAATTTAAAGCACTTATCCAAACTCTTACACCTAAGAATAACTTTCTTACTCAGATGTGAATAAAAATAATAATGACATGTACTGGCCTAGGGACTGTTTATTCATGGGTTTTGCGCCGATGTTATCGGGATCCCTGTTTTGCAGGGTAGAGAGCCTGTGTACCTGCCATCGGTCACTCCTGGGAGGTGGCAGACCCAGGCCAGGTTCCATAGCCCAGGCTCCCAGCTAGGTGGGAAAGCACCTCATGTTTTGAGCTGTGGCACTGTCACTTTCAGCTGATGGACTTAAAATGTAAGTAAGTCTAGTGCAAGGGAGTTGGGAACTGTCCCCCCACTGCAGCGTGTGGTGCCCCCGGGAGGCTCTGCTGGACCCTCCCCCGAGGGGTGGTGTGGCAGCGCTGCTCCTGCTAAGGCATCAGTTGTTCACCTTGTGTCACCTCTTCTGGGTCACAGGCACCTTGGGGGCAGCAGGGGACTGGAAAAGGGACCGAGGGACCACAGGGAAGGTGAGCTCACTGGACCTTCCTCATTCAGATGTGCTGGCTGCCTTGTGCTTAACTGGGAGAAAAACGTTCCCTGTGCGCCCTCGTGAAAATGATGTTGACTTGTTTGCCTGTAGGAAAGTAGCTATTGGGGGATTGGGAAAAAGAAAACACATTTCCCAGCCTTTCTGCATAAAGCTTTGTGGTCTTGTTTGGTTATTACCTGACTTGGTATTGGTTACTTGAGGGTAAAAACCTGAGAAACTAAAACTTGTGGGCGAGTTTGATGCTGTCCTCTGCCTGCCTCCCTCCAAGCCCTCCCCTTCGGCCGTCTCCTGGGCTGGGTGGGAGCTACAGGGTCACACAAGTGGAACTTTGGTACTCCTCACTTAGCTGGGCCCCATCGTTTCACGGCTGTGGGAGCAGGTGACGGTCACCCCGGCAGGTCTGAACAAGCCTGCCGGGGCAAGAGCTCCATTTTTAAATATTAAATTCATCTTTGCATCCAAATTTGTTTTTCCATCAATATATTTAAATTATTTGACTTAATAATTGCATTTTTAACCAGGGTTCACAATAAGTACCTTTTGTATACATGCAGAAGGGAACTTGAGATGAAGGCAGTGAGAGGAGAGGCAGAGAATTTAAATGGTGTTTTGTTTTTTTTTTGTTTTTTTACACTAGTATACCCATTACTTCTCTAGCACCTTTTTATAGCTCCATAAACGTCTCCTTAGTAATTCAATAGAAAGGCAAATGATCAGGGATATTTACTAGAAATGTTTTTCCTGCTTGGTTTGGAGGGCAGGGCAGGGAAACACCTGCACCTGAGGTAAAAGGAACAAAGGAAACCATTTTAACCTTGAAAGCCAGTGAGTCCTTAAAGGCTAAGGCTGCCTCCCACGTGTAATCCTGGGAGACCCTTGGCCACTATTCGCCAGCGGCAGGGCCTCAAGGCTGGCACGCTTGTAGTGCACTGCCAAATCTTCTTATTCCCAGAAGAAGGCTCTTGGAGAAGAACACTCCAAACTTAACTGTGTTTGTCAGAATTCAGCTCGAAAGCAAACAAGTTAGAAAGCGCCACCTTTTGAATGGGCCCAATTGAAAGTTAGTAGGATTGCTTCTCCCGGCTGACAGGCCTCCGCCCCGTAGTCTGTGGACATCCACAGGACAGCACTTGCTCGCCTTGGTATCCTCACAGCATTGGCTGTTTGGCCAAGTACATGCAGAAAACAAGGAACAAACTAGTCGAAACCAAGTTGATTAACTAAAGGAACTTCAGTACAGCACTTACGCATTAGCTATGCTCTGGGTGTCTTATGATCAAAACATCACAAAAGTAATCTCTGAACATGTCATTTACATTACGATTCACTTCTGCACTTTGTGTCTTTGTCCCTGCAGCAAGGGTTTGCAACCCTTTCAAAATGGCTGGGAGCACCCTTTCTTTAATGCCAAGGACTTAGTATAGCTTTAATGCCAGTGACTTCAACTAAAGCTGCACTTTTAAATTCATTTGTGTTATTAATCACAACGGTATCCACAGTTCTGTAAAACAGCAACAACAAAAGTACATGTATTTGCAAGACATTATTTTATTTGTCCCTTAGACTTTGCTTGAGGTACACACACACACATAATCACGGCCACTATTTTGTCTAACGTGTGTTTTATTTTCTTTCAGCTGAAAAGCTTTTTAAAATTAGCAACATGCCACTTAAGGGAAAACTCTCTAGGGCTTGGGAGAGTACTGTGGTGTAAAAATGTCCTTTATGAATGCCAGGTGATTACAAACACAGTTCTAATCTTCATCAGGGGACTGGCTGGTGGGAAATTCTACCAGATTATTCAATGTTATTGAAGATATATTTTTCTCATGAGTGTCATGTTGGAATTAAATCTATGCTTATTGAAATGGAAATAACCATCAATCCTTCAGTTAAAAATTGTTCTCTTTGTGGCATTTACCTTATGTGATATATTAATGAGGGTAAATGAATTCATTGAAGATTTTTGAAGCGGAAATGAATCTATGTATCTTCACTTTGCTGAATACATTTGGAGAAACCTTGATATTTTATGTATATATATATGTGCCATCTAATGAGTTGAACTACTACATTTTAATTTAGATGTAATTACTGGTCACTCAAGTTAATTGATAGATTAATAAGACACTCAACCTTGATTTAGATTTTCTGCAGGGATGAAAAACCAGTCACACCGGTCTTGAAAGTACTCAGGATTGATTGTGAGGGGCCCGTGGAGCTGGGGAGGAAAGCCCTGTGCCAGGAATGTGGCTTCAGGGACAAGGCACTCTCACCGCCCCTGGCCTACACTCGCCTTTCTGGCTGGGGTAGGGGATATTGATGTGGCGATAATCTGGAGTAAACTAAATTTTAAACAGAAATCTTGGTTCATTATGGGAATTAAGTCACTTTTATCTTCTGGAACTATATAGACCAGCTGGAAAGCTTGGGCTCAGCCTACCTGCTTTCTGTTTGCTCTGTGCCCTTCATACTCAAGGCCAGTCCTAGGGCAAGATGGCGTGTGAGAAGCCATGCGTGGGCTCTGAGATGGCACATGTATAATAAAGTGACATATAGAGGTTTAAGCTGCCCCTAATGAATGCAGCAGTCAGCACCTCGAATGGGCGGGTGTTCAGCCAGGTGCGAAGGTTGGAGTTGACCTTCTGGTACTGAGGGACTTGAGGCGGACACAGTCTGGACTGAAATACACAAAAAGAAAATTGAGTTTTGAGTGGTGTGGTGTTTACTTGGCTTACTCTTTCCATCATGCCTAGTCTGTTTGCAAAATCTCATAGTAAAGCACTGGTGTAACCCAAAATTCTTGGGTGGAATCACTCCCAACTACACAGAAAGAGGGGCACCTGATGCTTCTTACTTACAAATCCTTCTCTAAAGTCTTGCATTACTTTTGGTTGTTGAGGTGGTAGAATTAAAAGCCTCTGAATTCTCTTCTCCAAAAGCACAGCCTACTCTTTCCATCAGTGAAGTTTCTTTTCTTTTTCTCTTTTTTTCCTTGGCAGGAGCAAAAAATAACTTTAATTGAATTGTAAAAATTCCAAAGTAAAACTTTTTTCTGCTTTAAAATATAGCTTAAGAATATATGAACATAATTTTATGTATTAGTTTAGTCACTGGACATACTAGACAAAGAACTAATGCAGTCATTTTACACTGCTCAGAGGAGTTAGTGTAGATTGTTGACTACATCTGAGCTATTGCTAACTATTGAATAGATGGATTCTTTGCCCAAAACTCCAAATTATGGACTGCCACTTAAAATTTCCAGCTGCTTGAATTAACTGACATTAGGTACTTCCTGTGTGCCCTGGCGCTCTGCTAGGCATCTCTTTGAATCATCACGATAAACAGTCTCTTCCCTCAAGGAGTTTATAATCTAATAGGGAGCATTGACAAGTATTTAGATAATTACCTTGCAGGCCAAAAAGGATTTTGGAATCTATGAGTGTGTAAGGTGGGGGTATCTTTCCCAGCATTGTTTTCATAGAAGGGAAGGGTCTGATCTTGTTCCCAAAAACCTCCGGTTTGCTGCCCGATGCACACTGAAATAATACAGTGATACCAGTGCTTCAGAGAAAGGGCTTTATTTCATGGCCACCTGGAAAGGAGACTGGAGGAAAAAAAGCCCAAATCTGTCTCCCCAAGTCTAAGGAGTTTAGGGTTTTTTATGGATTCAACCAAGGGGTGGTGAAGTTGTTACCATTACAATAACAAATATAAACAACTACAATATCATGTGTACTGAATTTATCTGAGGTCTTGTTATGTAGGCATGATTTGTAGAATCAAAGTCCCTGTGGTTGAGCTCAGTCTGCAGCACCCCTCCCCTCCCAGAGGGTGGGCCAGGTGGACTGATATGACCTGACTTGAAGCTACAGACCCCTGATGACTTGGTTGGTCTGGGGTAGCCACCCCCACTCTAAGTCTGCCATTGTGCCTGCCCATTCCTGTCCTTTCATTAGCCATTGTGCCTGCCCCTTCCTGTCTTTTCATTAGCATGGGCACTCTCAGGTGTGGTCCTGAGTCCATCAGGAAGAACAAGACACCCCTATCATGGGAAATTCTAAAGGATCAGAGGTTGCTTCCCCAAGAACAAATGCCCAATTTAAATTATTCGACACTATTGAAATATTCCCTTCCATTAGTCTATTACTATAACTCCCAATGCATCGTTAATACATGGTTAAATTATCAATTGTTGGTCTACAGATTGTTTCATTTACATTAAAATATGTTATAGTTTCAAAACTTTTTTGCTATGGTCTTTTTGGTTATTTTGGTTTTTCCTCTGTGTGTTGTGCTAAAGACATTAAAAACCAAAGCTCTTTTAAGTTGAAATGCCCTTAACTCCCTTGAATCAGACTTATGCTGCCTTGTTCTTCCCTAAAAGTATGTATAGGCTGTTGCTTTTAAAATATGTGAGAGAATACACAGTTTGGCAGTTATTGTAAACAAAAAAGTTATAAGTAAAAGTTATAATGCTGTACTATGAAACACCCTATTTTTGTGTGGTGGTCTTTGTACATTTCCATATCCCTTGGTCCTTAATTTATTTTATATGCATTTCATAAACATTTTATATGTTTGCATTGTATGCAGTTATTTGTGTAAAAATAATATAAGCATTGTATTATAAGTTTTGATTTTATATATATTAGTAAATACGACATTTTATACCATTTGTTTTATAATATTATATCGACTCCCTTAAACATTTCACAGAAAATCTTGGCTAGTTCAGATTCCAATGTACACACATTTCTAATGTAATCACACAATTCAAACCTTTGATAGCGCAAACGTCGTGTCACCTTGCACTGCTGCTGCCTGGGATGTGCCAATAATCCTGCAGGCTCTGCAGCAAAAGGTGCACACCTCCGAACTGCGAGCCCAGGGCCTGCTGGAAAGGGTGACGTCACCCTGTGTAGTCCCGCGGAGGGAGGGCTCTGCGCAGGCGCAGCCCTGGTGCTGACACTGTTGCAGATCTTTATTAGCCTCTTTGTGTTCAGGCTGTGTGTGCGCTTTTGCTAAATAAACTAATGAGTAAAATTTGGTAATTACCACCAAGACTCAGTACTAATAGTAAGCTGTTAGTGTTTTATTCCGAGTTCGTTTTTTGCCGTTGTTTAAAAATACTGCTTTATTTATCTTAATACATTTTAATTTCTGCCACAACCTGTGTCTTTGTAAGTATAGGATTTTTTTTTCTTTCAATCTCTCCTGCTGATGATTTTTCCTATTTAGTAAATACTAAAGTGGTATAGCTGATAGGCAAATGAGACCTTTGAAAATGTATGAGAAGCACAGTTTGTTTTGTGGATTGTTTTTTAAGGCCAAATCCAAATACTGGAGGTGAGGCAGATAATTCAGAACAAGGCACCAGTTCATTTTGTCCAGCAGCCTGAATGATCAGGAGATATGTATTTTTTTCCTAACATTGTTTTTATTGAAACTCATTTGACTGGTTTGAGGATTAAGCAAAACTGCAAATTAATGGTACCTTCCAGCAATCCTAGGAGAAATATGGGGTAATACAAAACAAAACAAAACAAAGTTTACCTGTGCTTTAGTTTAAAATATTTAAAATTTGAGTCATCTTTCTTTCTTTAACTACTTATATAAAAAAAAATAGTATTGGGATACTGTACTGCATAAAAGCTTTTGCTCAATGTGAAAATGTTTCCATGGTGCTTTTTTCCTTCTAAAATAGAAAGATTTGAGGATTGTTGTTCTCTGTTTGCTGTTTTTTGTTTGTTCTCAATTATCAAGGAAGTGGGCAAATGAATGAGCACTTTGGTCATCAGTGACTAGCTTCAAAAGGTATTCATCAACAATGATTCTCTGGATGCAAATCAGTGGGTTGTTAGATAGTTGTAGTTTCAGACCATTGATTCAACTGAAAGAATTTCCCTTGATGAATGATGACTTGTGGAATGTTTCCTTTTAGGGCACAGAGGTTAATTTTCCTTCTTAAAAATATAAATCATATACTATAGTAGTGGCCATCTGATTGAAGGTTAAACTATACAAAGTTTATATTTCATAAACTTAAAATAGAAACTATTAAGGAACTTTGGTGTTGTTAAGTGGAGGTTCAGGGACAGGGAACTGGAGAAGTATGTTTGTTCGTCTGTCTGTTCATTCATTCATTCATTCATTCATTCATTCTCTCACTCACCTCTCTACCCAGCCATCCATGTTTATTGGCTAGCCTGGGCCTGACCCTGTCCTAAGCATGCAGATACAGCAGGGAACAAAACAGATATGTCCTCTTGCAGACTGGCTGATTAAGAGATAAAGAGAAAAGCTATCTGATTAATGGCAACATAAATTATCATTTTAAGAAATGTGAGCAATTTGGGAGCATGGGTTTAAAAAAATTTATCCTCAGACTGACATTCAGCTGAACCAAATAGCAATTTAAAAGGTTATTACTGAATCAGTTTTGGCAAATATGGTACTGAAACTTGGGGTTGAGATGTGAAAAAAATATATATTAAAAACACTAAATATTCAAATTTTATTGTTTTAGAATCCGGGAAAGGGTTGGTAAAGAAAATCACCAAACACCCATGACACCTTCATATTTATTTAACAGTAAAATCTTATTTTCAACTCAAACCCTTTCCCGCTAAGAGCATTCAGCAAATATTAAGATTTTCTTTTCATTAATGGCACACATTAACTTGTTGAACAAATTGACTGTAGATTGTTTCAAAAGAGGAGTTGTCAAATGCCCATTACTACTTCCTGAGAAATATCTCTGCACCTGCAGATGGCTTTGTGCCCACTACAATACTGTGCTATGTTCACTATCCCTGCAGGTAGCGTTTCATTAAAATTTACATTTGGCTTCTTTAACCTCAGTTGGTGAAATATACTTTAAATTGTAGCAAGAATCCGGTTTGTGTCTCAGTCTTGCCTACTTCAGTTGAGGCCCTACGTGATTCAAAACCAAGGTCCAACTCAACGTCCCATGACCTTGTTCTCTTGCCCTTCACCTTTATTTTATCTTCATGTTAGTTTCCTTCTTTCACTTTCCCCATCTTTTTTCCCCCTTTCTCTCCATCCTCTTCCAACTTCACCACAGCGCTCCTCACGGCACCCCCTCCCGCCTTTCCGAGGCCCTGGTGGCACCCGGAAGTGAGCATGCTGCTGGCTGCGCAGCGCGGCTCCCGGGCCGGTGTCTTTGCTCGCGCTCTGAGCACGCGGGAGGAGTGCCTGCTTCCGCAGCCCTTCCTTGAAAGCGGTCGTGTGCTGCTGTCCAGCAGGTTTAGAAGCGTACCCAGAGAGAAAGCAGCTGGAATACAGTCTAATCTGGACTGTAATCTAGAATCACTGGAACAGCACAGAAGCCATTTATTAAAAAATGTTTTATAGTCACATACTCTGTTTACTTAAATAGCTCTTCAGGGCGTGGAGCAGAACCTGCCTTTTTGATCTGAGGAACTTTCATGGTTGAGTTCTTGCTATTTACTGAAAGTTGCATGATATAATCGAGGTTTAGTATTTATACATGCTTCCTGAGTCCTTTGCTTATTGGGTATGTATTTTAAAAAATGGAAACAAAATTGAAAATGATACTTAGATGCTATCACCACAATAGCCACAGACTTAGTTTCTTTGTGTGGTCAGTTTTATATTTCTGCCTTTTTTTCCTTTCTGTTTTAAAAGTTTTTAATGGACAGTTTTAACAAAATTGGCCTATCTTTTGCTGTGACATTCATTTTATGTAAAGAAATAGAACTAAAATATAATGTTATATAATAGTAACACAGACTTGAACTTCTAGTCTCTATTTTTGGACATGTACAGATATCACAATAAAAGTGTAACATGTTTCCACACCAGTTTAGCCATTGATTCATGTGCCTTTCCTCTTCTGGAAAGGCTCAGTCTTACTAATTTGGGGGGTGGAGAGGTGAGGAACCGACAGGCTAACGTAAGTATAGCTCTAGTTAGGAAACTAAATGAATACGGTCATGTGCGAATGAGTCTGTGGCTCATAATGGGACACAGGAAATCAAGATTTTCATTATTAACTTTCTTTTTCTGCACCACATTTTGGAATCAATATAGTCTAATGCAGAAATTCAGCAGTCATTGTCAAAAATGTTTTGGAATTATTACTTAAGTCACACAGGTCTTTACTGATTTACCAGCACTGGGTTAGGGTGTTCTCTTTCTTCTTGAGGGTTGTGTGAGAGGGAGCTAGACCACAGGCGGCCCCTGTTTCTGCAGTGTAGGAGCCCAGACCTGCTCCTGCTTGTGTTAGGAAGCAGGATTCGCTGTGTCCAAGTCAGAGCACCGCAAGTGGTGTGGGAATGATAGGAAACGTGCATTTTCTCATCTGGTGGCCATGGAGGGGGGATTCTCTTTCAAACACCTGTAGACTGTGATCTCCAAGTATGGCTTAATAGCTTCCAAGTATTTCTGTCATGTGATTGATCTGCCTTCTCCTAATTTGCCTGGGTCCCATAGCACTTTGTGCTGCTTATGAAACTCCTCATACTCTGC
Organism: Cabassous unicinctus; assembly: GCA_029593785.1. Lineage (NCBI taxonomy): Eukaryota > Metazoa > Chordata > Mammalia > Cingulata > Chlamyphoridae > Cabassous > Cabassous unicinctus. The sequence continues at coordinate 5,317 of JAQZBX010027458.1, read as the reverse complement.
TGGTTTTTGAAGCTATTTATAGACTTGTCTCCTTGAGTGCCACTGTTCCCCCTTGCCTCTACCCCAGTGCCATCTATGTCCGCCTCAGATGGAATCAGATGGAATCAGGATGGCTCTGTAGATGCTTTCAGCAAATCACCTATTGAGTGACAATGAACCATGGAGACTAGATTGCATCCATTCAGGAGTTTTGAGGGAACCTAAGGATGAAATTGCAGAATTCTTGGCTCAGATGTGTTAACTTTTATAAATAGCTTGGTGTTTTGGAAGCTTGGTGGGTTGCCAGTACAGAGCTTACTGCATTGGAAAGAAAAACGGCCTGGTGAGCTATAGGCCTGGGTTCCACGTTGAACTTGCCGTAACTGGCTGGATAGCTGGGTAATGGTACTTCCTCATTCAGGAAGTGTTTCTGTGGTCTCTCTGCAACAACTAGTGTTTGGCATTATCATTGTCATAGTTAAATCCTGTTACACTGGGTTCTTTGTAGACATATCAGTGTTTTATGGAAAGGAGAGCTTTACTTCAAAAGTAAAAACTCAAATCAGAAAAATAATCGCACCCTTAATTTACTCATTCTTTGCTTCAGTGAGTGAAGTAAACATTGTAGAGACTGGATTCTGTTATATTCCTTCTGAAAGTGTTGATTTTGTTGTTGCTTCCTTGCTTTAGCAGGCACCTAATTTGGCTGGACTCATGCCACAAGCTCTGTTCCTCTATAGTAGGCAGCAGTTGGAATCTTGGTCCAGATCTTTTATCCTTAGCTGGGCTGCTTGGAGTTTGCCTCACACGTGCAAGGCTCAGGAGACACCAGAGATTTGGGCCAGTATACATGGAATTTGGGGCACCCCTTCACTTTGTAAGATTTCTCCGATTACTTTCAATTGGAGGTTGCCCTGTGCTGCTCCCCAGTTCTTGAAGCTGATACAGCAGCCCTAGGAGGTACAGATTGGGTCCTGCCCTCAGGTTAAAAGCCTTAATATAGGGGTTGTGCACCGCTCCATGCCCCTTTTCCACAAGATCTCCTGCTTCTGGTCCCTCTCCTGTGCTCATGGAGAGTGGCTTTCTTACAGATGGGATCCCACAGGCACTATTGAGGCACACAAGCATGTACCCATTCATTTACTTTGACTGCTTTCCCTGATTTCTCATTCCAAGGCCACATCCTGCAGTGGTTGTGTTACCAGCTTAACATCTTGCACCATTTTGACAAAAATAACCAGAAAAATGGGGATTGGGAGCAGTCCTTTATTTTTTCTAGAGATTGTTCTTTCACCAAGGATGGTCATTCATTTTGATGGGCCAGGATACCTGAACCTACATCTCCAGTTGAAGTATCCCAAGGCTTTATCATGAGTGTTAACATTTTGACCCCAAACACTGGCATGGTTTGCCCTGGTGAGCTTGGCCAGCCTCACTTGAACTACAAGAATTCCCTTTGCTAGATGGATGTTAGCTTGGCCTAATTTGCCTGCTGTGCGCTGCTTTCCCACAACATTTCCACTTGGCTTTCCAAGGTGTGGGGGTGGGGCTGGGGGTGGTAAGTGAGTTTGCAGTAGAAGAGGCACCTTGGTCACCCTGGTCGGAAGTGGGAGTGGTGCCTGCTTTTAGCCTGTGGTCCCCCTCAGCGGGTAGGGTGGGGGGGGATGACCCAGAACACCTAGAGGGAGAGAGCCAGAGGGCCTGCCTGTTCTGCGCTATTTATAATCCAGGCCCTCCGCTAGCTCTGGTTATTTTTAACCCATCTCTGAAGTCTGGTAGGAGGAGACACTGAGCTCCCTCTAGAGGTTTTAGTGTGCCACAAATGGGAGCTTTTAAAAAGCAGTATGTGGCCTTTTTAATCTACAAGATTAAAATGAAGACCTGGTAAATGAATTGATGACTTCATGTCCTGCCCTTTTGGGGGTTGAATCTATAGTGCTAGGAATGGCTGAGAGCCAGCTTGGTACCCACACCCCTGGATCTGTGTGCAAATTATTCAGTGTTAAAGTAGAAGATAGTTTGTGACTTTGCTTTGTGGAATTCAACTGTTTTCAAGTTAACGATGTTTCTAAAGTTGATATAATGGCTGTGAGGAAAACTTTTGTGTTAGCATTGGAAATGCTAAGGAATTAATTTCAGTCAAGGAATTAATTTCAGTCAAACCACCTGGTAATTTTATTTTCTCCTTCTGTATTTCAGGGTTTCGAAAAAACGATGAAATGAAAGCTATGGATGTTTTGCCAATTTTAAAGGAGAAGGTCGCATACCTTTCAGGTAAAGTTTAATTTTGTAATCTGCTTTATTGTTCCTTCTGTCTGCTTCTGACACAGCATTGGGTACTGGAGAGTCTGAAATAATGTCCCTGGCCACAACGTATAAAAGCACTGGCACTTTGATGGACTTGAGTTGTTTCATTCTTATAGCATGTTCATGGAAAAGCAGAGCCAAAGCATTTTAGGCTGGCTAGGAGTCACATTGTAAGTCAGACAGTGTTGGTGATTAAGATATGTTGTGCCTGTCATTCAACAAATATTTAGCTATTTTGCCCCAATTGATCGGTCAGTTAATTAAAACTTGGGACCTGTGGTAGTAGTGTGATGGTGTGGGGATGTGTCCTTAGTTTCTGACTTCTAGATTTCTGTAGTTGCTTGTCACCTTGTCTTTTAGGAGAGCAGGAAGCCCACATTTCTACAGGTTCTCCTCCCTCGGGGCTCTCTGGTCGTGGAGTTAGTGGAAACCATGTCATGCGCCACGAGAGAGAGAGAGCCTTCTGCTCCCTGGGGAGTCCATCAAGTGCTCCTTGGCCTGCCTGCAGCATGGTGACGCACTCTGGATCCGACCCCAAGACTTGGGGCCCTGCCGCATCCCTGCAGACAGGAGTCGTGGGTAGGGCTTTTGGCTGTCTCCTACATGCACAGAACAGTGTTGGCTATTAAGCTTTTTGGCACCAGTTCGCTTGTTACAAAAGAAAGGTTTGTAGATTTTTCTGCTCTATTTTAGCAGGAAGGTTGTCACGTGCTTTTAGGCAGTCTTCCTGGATGTGTTTCCCTTGATAAACTTTTATCTTTCTCAAACAGGAGGCATACTGTGTTGATCTGACATCTCCTCTCAAACACATAAATTTTTAATATATAACACTGGTTAGCTGTTTTTATATGTTTTGTGTGTCCTTTTGCCATGAGTTACTGATAAATATATTTGGGATGCAGCTTCCTATGATGATGTTGCTAATCTTGCTTTGCTTTATGTCCGGTAGTATTCCTTGACTCCTATAACTATTTGATAATTTTGCAGAAGTAAATCTAATTCAGAATACATTTGCAAAGTTTATGGGAGAGCATAAGAAGCTAATGAAAAGGAGGTGCTTTAAATTGTTTAAATACATGGTTAAAAAAAAAATAGAAAACAAAGTACTTCTGGATTTTAATGCACTGAGTTTTGAAAGCAACATTTGCTGTTTTCTAATCATTTACTGACTAAATTGCATAATATGGGCCATTGCCAGTTTATGAACTCCCTAGTTTTGTAGTTTACAGATAGATATTAAAGTTAATATAATGAAAAGACTCTGCTTATAAATATTAGAGATATAAGTAAGGGAGGCCTAAAGAAACTTGATATCTTGCATGCTTATTAGTTTTTCACTGATCGTCTACATCAGTGAAGAGAACGCCTGCTCCTTCTGTCCCTTCTTTTGCTTCTAAACCTCTTATTAGTCACCTTTCGTTTTTTCATTAAGCTAGTGGAGATGGACATGTAAAGAACAGTGGAAAGTTATGGTTGATGATTTGTAGTCAGTCTTTTAGTAGACAAGTAATACAGAATGTATTATGATCGAATTTTTGACTAATGTATTCTGTATTAAAATACATCTCTGCCCCTTTTAACTAATCAAAGAATAAAATCAGTCTTTCAGAGTTTCACATAAATCCTTACTAACACCTTAAATTCTGCAGGTTAATTAAAGATATCTTTGGTGGGGAGAGAAGGTTTTACATTGCAACAAATTAGTATGGAACTGTTTGAAAACTTTAGAGATGGTGGAACTTCCACCAGCTGTGTTAGCAAAATGAGGTTAGTAGATGCCACCACAATTTTATAGTATTTCTTAATTTATGACCAGAAATGGCAAGCTCTGTTAGCATGAGTTCATTGCTGATTGTTTTAGGCTTGTAGTTATCTGATTTAGAAAGGGAAAAGGAAACAAAAAAAATCATAAAATTAAAAACAATTACATGTGTGGTGAGTGTATTTTTCTGGACAGTTACAAAGAACAAGATTATTTTAAACCTTTTCCAAAAAATTTGCCCCGACCCCATTTTCTTCCTTTTTAAAAAATTGAGACAAAATTCACAACCATAAAATCCAGCCTTTAAAAGTGTAAATTCACAGGGTTGTACAACCATCACTGCTGTCTTAATTCCAGAACATTTTCATCACTCTAAAAGAATCCCTGGTCTATTTTCTGCTCTGACCCCATTTTAAAAACTATTAGGGAATATGAGGACTCCTTTTCAAAAGCTCTCCATGTAGACAGCTTTCAGTAAATTAAATCAAAATGGAATAGCAAAGGTGTTTGAAAAGCAGGCCAAAAACTCAGATTCTAAGAGATAACTATTAAGTCAGGATCCCTAAAAGAAAAAAACAGTAAAAATTCCTTGAACTTTTGAACACTTTTGATCTTTAGTCTCATCTTCTGGTACTTAAAAAAGTAACTAGTCTTTATTGCATTATGTGGGATAGCAACATAAAACTTCTCTCATTTAGAGAGGAATTTAATGAAGTTAGATGACTTATCCAACTTCAAGCCTGAAGTCAGAACCAGGGCCAGTAAAAGAAATGTCTTGTAGCTTATATTTTTCCTGGTACTAATTCTGATGTCACCTTGCCTACATGTGGTTCATATGTCACTAGATTGTGGACCTTAAAAGAGCTCACATACAACCATTAGAATTAAGAACAGTTTTTATTTTCTAAATACATTTTATCATGGAATATTCAGTGTCTAAAGTAGAAAAATTTGATGAATTTCTGTGAACCTTTCCCATGACTTACTTCAACAATTTTGTTTCATCTATATTCCTACTTATTCTCCCCCTCCCCTTACTTTGGATAATTTAAAAGTAAATCCCATGAACCTGGAGGACATTATGTTGAGTGAAGCAAGCCAGACACAAAAGGACAAATACTGTATGAATGCGTTACTATGAACCAAATATATTGTGTAACATATTGTTTGATTAAAAAAAAAAATTATATGTATCCATTACATTTAATTAACAAATGTATATATTCATCTGTTTACTTTTTAGTTTTTAATTGTTTATATTTTCAATTA
>JAQZBX010027457.1:9536-28444 GCA_029593785.1 Cabassous unicinctus | reverse complement strand
AGGAGAATGAATATTTAGCAACAAAAATACAATCTGTAAGGGCCACTGTGAGGGTGAGGCGTAGCCATAATCAGCTAATTACAGCTCTGGCTGAAATGACACATTTGACTAAGTTTTTTGTTTATGGGGTCCAGCAAGGACCATCTTGCAAGAACGCTGCTGCCAGAATTGAGTCATCAGCCTGTGTGAACGAAGCACAAATGCCTAGTCCTCCTTCTGCGATTCATTCCAAAAGAAGGGCCCCCAAACCATGGCCTTTTCACCCAGAAGCACTGAACTTATCTCAAGTGCATGTTATGTTTGGGGCCCATACATTGGGCCAGGCACGGAGCTCTGGGAGATGGTCTACAGGTCACAATAGGTCCTTCAACCACCCGTGTCAGAATCACATGGGAGGTGGGGAACGGGGCTTCTTAACATCATAGCTTCCTGGTCCCCACTCTAGGAATCCTTTGGAGGATGGGCCTTGGGCTTCTCCAGTCCAAGTAGAGTATTTCCAGGTACTCTAAAGAGGAGGCATTTTAATGTCACAAAATTAGGAAATGAGCTTCAGCACAAGAGCCTGCTCCTGGCTTCTCTGCCATTGCCTTCCTTCTCTTCACCTGGGAGTGTCCCTGGATTGGACCTTGGGGTGGGGCATTGTACCAGCCCATGCTCTGGCATGAGCATGGTTGGAAATGGGTGGGGGGCTTTCTTACTTTGAAGTTAGAGCCATGACCCGGGCAGGTCGTTGGTAGTCCTGGACATCCTCTTACTTTTATACCAAGTCACCTGAATTTGGTTGACTGCTTGTCTACTTTTAAAAGAAAGCCCTCACACGGACAATGGAATACCACTCTTCCCCTACCTTAACCTTGCACCTGAGCCCCTGGGTCTCCACCAGTGGCCTTGGTTTACATTTCCTCCTTTTGAGAAATGCTTCCTTAAAGATGTCTCAACCGTCAGGACACCATGGGTGCCGGGTTCACTTTGGCGGAGTGATTTGGTGGGACCAGAGCCCTTCCCTCTTAACCACAGCAGGTGATTAAAAATGCATGCAGTCTGAATCCCCCTCCTCCTGACATGGCCTGAGGTTTCTTCTTTGCAGGTCTCACCAAATTCAAGCTGTTAAGGGACACCTCTGCTAAGGCCCTGTTTGTGATTTAGAGTGATTTATAGCAGCACTAAAACCTCTCACAAAAGACAAATTAATACTCAGACGCCTTTTCAGCGCCTCCTTTGAGAAAGAAGTTTTGACCTGGGGCCAAGATGTGGGAGGCAAGACATTTCCCTCAGACCCCATTGGGTGGCGGCCTCTGGGATCACCCGGGCTTGGGCTGAAGCTCTTCACACTTCAAAATTAGCCTCCGCTTTTTGCCTGTTTCTCAGTTTCGGTTTGTGCGAATTCATTGTTCCCTCATAAAAAGAATGCCAAGGGAGCACACTCAGTTTAAGGGAGAAGGTAAATGTTTTAAGTGTTTTTGCACATCCTGGGCTTGAGCCAGATTCGCTTTTCCCCCTTGGAGGAGCCCACCAGTGAGTCCCAAGCACTTTTTTCTTTTGGTGGCATTGTAATGTTATTTTACTAAAATTCTAGTGAAGCCCTTAAGGTTTATAATTAGAACTGATGAGACCCTCTCTCCATCATCCAGTAAAGAGAGTGTTAAAGAAGAAATTTTAGACAAGTCTACAAGTGAAAAAGAGCAAAAGTCTGCATGACGAAGAGCTGACTCTCAAAGAACATGTAAGGTAAAGACAGGATTTAATCTGTGGGATCTCAATTTCTATATCTTTATATGGGATGATTAAAATATATATATTTTATTTGAAATATATATATATATATATATATTTAAGTGAACACTCCAAAAAGGAACTAGGAAATGAGCTGATTGCTGTTGTGAGTTTTTCACCCCTGCCAAGTGGCAGTGTTAGGAATAAGCCTGTCATCTGCAGTTTTAAAAACAATAGGTAAACAGAAGCCTTAGGAAGTCATTCTTCAAAATGTGTTCCTGTGTGGCAGCTCTGTTGTTCAGATGCAGTGGTTACCCATCACCTGAAGACTGTTAGAAATCCAGACACCCGAGCCCCACCCAGGATATTCTGATTCAGTAAACCTAGGGTGGGTCCCAGCAATCCAGGTTTTAAGGAAATGCCCAGACGATCCTGTTGCAGTTGTCCTTGTGTTTGGGAGTCTCTGAGAGCCACAACACCAAGAAGGTCAAGATTATTGGTTCATGAACTTGGCTCTGCTTGGCCATCCTGAGCTGTGGCTCCCCATCTTAGAAATGTGGGACTTCCTCTTTAACAAATGTTGGTGATCCTGGACTCAGAAATTCCACTTCTATGCTTCTATCCTAGGAAGTTATCTTAAAACTGATGTGTGTGTGGTGGTGATGGGGAAGTTTTGCACACACAGTTATTTGCTACCATAATTTATAAAAGGGCAAAGCTGGAAACAAATGTCTTCCAAGAGAGGGATGATTACGTGAATGTGATTACGTGAATGGAATACTCTGCAGCCATTTAGAAATGACATTTACCAAGTCTGTATCATAATAGGGGAAATGCTCGTGACATAACAAAAAGTCAAGTACAAAATATAAAATGCTTACAACGAGGTTGAGAGGGGAAATCTCTCGTCTGTGCATAAAGAAATAGCAGGAAAGAAACACAACAGAATGTTAACTGAGATTGCTGTGGAATGGGGGTCTTTGGATGCTTTTGTTTACATATTTTTTACATTTTCTTTTATGATGAGTTGTTGCTTTTATATTATATTACATACACATGTGTGTCTATATCTACCCATTGATATAGATATATCTTTATTTAAAAAAAAAAAGAACTGCATGGGGTTGATTGGTCATGAGACAGGACCTGGTGAGGCAGTGTGGACTTTTGATGCCAAATCTGTTCCTTTTACTAAGCAGTAAGCAGGTGAAGTCAGTGGTGTGTGCCCTGCATATCATCTCTGAGCTGGATAGAAATGGGTGTGATTAATAGCCAGCTATGAGCCTCTCTTGCCCTGCAGAGAAACAGGCAGATGTCATTTCTGTACACAATAGAACTTGAGTTTGGTGTCTAAATTGATGACGGAGGTTCTAACTCCAGGGAATACCTAGGACAGAGATGCACAGGGTGGACCCCCTGCAGCAAGCAGAGCCACCCACATTCTGCTCAGGAAGCCACAAGTCACCCCTGTAGGGCCCAGAAGCTCCACCTCCCAGCTAAATTAGAATGATCCTTTCAGAGAAGAGGTTTTTACACCACGTCTGGTTGCTTGAAGCCTGGTGTTGAAAAGAATTGTGAGCAAGTCTGGAGATAAAACACACACACATACATACACATCAGTGTGTTGTGATTGGCCAGGCTGGTCCCAGGTGTGTGCTCCATCTGCCCGAGTCTGATGCTGGGTGTCCCAGGAGGGTCTGCCTGCCAGGGGCTCCCTGTCCTGAGCAGCCAGGATGGAAGACCTTGGGCTGCTGGTGAAAGTCTCCCTGAAAAGACCAGCTTGCCTTCCAGGTCACCTGGCCGCGGGGGCTTCCCTGACAGAGCTTTTGCTGCCTCACACGGTGCAGCTGCCTTTGCCCCTCTTAGCATTATCACCAAGGCCCACCTTGAGCTAAATCTACCTGCCCTACTGCTTCAGTCTGCTGGAAAGCCCTCTCACCTGCTTCATTATTCATGCAGAACTGGGTAGTGTAAACTTAAAAAAATTCTTTTAAAGGTTGCCATATCTTCCAAACGTTTGTCCCCTGGCCTTCACACGGGCCCAAGTTCACACTGATTGAGCACCTGGTTAAAAATCCATGCTGTCTAGTATGGTAGACACGAGCCACACGTGGCTATTTAAATTTAAATTAATTTAACTTAGATAAAATAAAAGATGCATACTTCAAGCGCTCAGCAGTGGCTGTGTATACAGAATGTTTCCATCATTGAAGAAAGTTCTATTAAGTCATATTACAATTTCTTTTCTCTCTCTCTCTCAAAAAAGATGTATGTATGTGTGTGTTTGTGTTTGTGTATATATAGTATATATATTTAAGATTCCTAGTCCATAACATTATAAATAAAGAGCAAAAGGAATGATGACAACAAATGACCTGATACAATAGGAGGAATTGGAAAAATTAGGAAAAAACCAACCATCTAATTATTCAATCTTTAAACAAATGTTCAATCTAGCTACTTGAGCTATGTCAATAAGCAAAAAGAGACCACGATCCCAGTCCTCACAGAGTGAGCTGAACCAATGCATAGCAATTTGATATTTAGTATAGATACCAGAATCCTTGTTTTCTTTAATGTCCTATGAAGGAATAATCAGTCAACAAACCAATTTAGTAATTGTTGTTTATCTGGGGTCTTCAAGAACAGTTATATACTTTAAGAAGGCAGAACATACATCGTTTTAGAAAGGTTACTGTCCAACAAGCTAAAGAAGCAAGTTTTGATGATTTGGGAAAAAAAAAATTTGGGTTGTCTACTCTTTCCTTTGTCAAATAACTGTCATTTTATATGTAAAGGGTCAAAAAAATATCTTGTTTTTATCCATTCCTTTCTGTAGATGAGTTTATACTGATCTTTCTTTCTACTTCCTTTCATGCTGATATTTGCTTTCCAGTTCTGTCCCTTGATAGTATATGACTCTGAATAAGTCATTTGAACATTTCTCTGCCTCAGTCAGAAGAAAAAGAAACAGATTGAACCCAGTCATAAGTGTGGGTGGCATACATTTTATCAACAAAGTGCCTGAGAATCAGCACAAAGATTGAGAGAGCTTTCTGAAGCAAGCAAGGACCAGGTAGAATCCGAGAAATCCATGCAATTTCTCCTCCCCCTACTCTCTTTCCTCTCCACCACCCCAAACCCACAATGAGTTCTCTTCTTATCCTTCCAAACTGGTGAAAAACAGAAGCCAAGCAGTATTAAGCTTAAATATTTCCTGAGAGAAAAAAATTGATTCTGGTAGTAAAAGAATTGTGTCAAAACAGGTGCAGAAGAAATTAAGGTGTTGGTAGAACCCGTCAGGGCTTGAGGCACACAGTTCTTCCAGGTGATGGAGGAGCTCTGTGAAGGGAAAGGAGACAGATGTCTAAACCACTTTTTAAAAGAGTAGGTCAGGATCAAGGTAGAAACCCCGAATTTAGAAATGTTGTCAAAGACAGAGTCCAAGATCACTGATGGTTGGGAGACAGTCTGAAGTACTGGGCGAGAATACAGGCTTGGAGTCAGACAAACCCCATTCAAATTCCAGATCTAACACTTATTAGCTGTGACACCCTGTCTAAATCATTTAACTGCTCTGTGCCTTGTTTTACTCACTTGGAGAATACAAAGAGGGATTGTAACAGTACCTATCTTGCAGGACTATTGCAAGAGTTCAGCAAAATAATTTGCAAAGCACCTGGTGTGCAGTAGGTACTTGAACTACTAAGGTAGTGCCAACTGTTGTAACAGTTAAATTGTCAAATTTCACTGTTTCAATGCAATTAAAGTTTATTTCTTGCTCATGTAGTGGACTAAAAGGGTAAAGCATGAGGCTTTCCTCCCTGTGGTGATTCAGGGATCCAGGCTTCCATCTTGTGAATTCCTCACTCTCTGGATCCTCAAACTCCTCTGCTCCCAGGTGAGCAAAGGGGAAAGAGAGAACAGAGAAGTTCTTCTTGTTCCTTAAAAGCCCCGGCCCTGGAGGTGAGACTCATCCACTTTCATTCATATTACATTGGTGTGAACTAGTTCTGTGGCTTCACCTGGGTACAGCCGTCTCTCAGCAATAATTTTACACTCTGGAAGGGGTGCCAAATATTTTTAACTGACAGCCAGTCATTTTTGCCATAATGCTCAATAGATGGTAGCCATGGTCACTTTAGAATGAAACACACAGTCAGTTGAGCAGTGATTTTGTTGGATAATAAAAATGTCTATTGTAAAATGCTGAAGGATAGGGGAGAAAATTAAAAACCCAGATGATAAAGCTAGATGAGTAAACCAGTTTGCAAGATTCAATAGTACTTTGAATCGTGCTATATTTGGGCATATTTGAAACCAAAGACTATAATGCTTTTACCAATCTATCAAACACATATTTATACATATTCTGATTGTATGTAAGACACTGGGGTAGGCATTGGGTGTGATTTGGAAAGGGGTTACTAAGATGTGTAGGACCTAGATCTTGCCTTCAAAGAGCTTACATTCTGTTAGGGGAGGGAAGACATGGACATCCTCAAAGGACCACAAAGCAGGCAATGTGGAAAGTGCTCTGAAAAGTTCAACATGGTAAAAGATTTGAGAAAGGGTAGGGTGGTTTCCATCCAGCAGGATGCAGCTGCATGAGAACCCATTTCAAGCCAAGAGAACATTCCAGAGACTGAGTCTGACCTTGTCCACTCAGCTCTTGATGCTATCTCTACTTGCTCCACAAAAACTCCCAACTTTGTTTCTCATATATCCTATCTGCCCCATCCCTTCTCTCTACAGTTCACAGCCCTCCTTTTTGTTTCTGGGTCCTTTCTGGCAGGACCTGGGTTTCCAGTCTCCAGTTCTAGCACCTGACCTCTTTCTCTGGCTGCTCTCAGGTGCTCTGCCTCAGCTGTCTGCACCTCCTAGGTATGGCCTGGTGTCACAGACACCACCAAACTCCTTGGCCCTTTTCTATCTTGGCATTGGGGATATGGATCATTTTGTGGATGAAATTGCATTTGAGTTGGGCCTTGAAGGATGCACAAAATTTTGTTAATTAGAAATGAAGCTTTCATTTTTGTAATGCTTGATTCAACAAAAAAGGCCCTTTGTCACCACTGTCTAAATTTAATCGGAGTCTTTCAGTTCCACATATGTTTTTGGAAAGGCACCATCTTAATTGCTGAAGCCATCAAGACTAATGAGATACATCAATCTGTGTGCTGTAGCTAAGGCAGTTTTTATCACACCCATTTTATGGATGAGGAGACTGAGGCTTGGAGAAGTCAGGGCCTGCCCAGGGTTAATCAGCTCACAGGTAGAATAGACAAGCTTCCTGTCCAATTCTTCTTACCACTACTCAGTGCTCTTTTACCATCACAAAATGGGGGTTCAAATGAAGGAAATGAATTCTGCCATATTGAATTCTGTTCAGTAAGATATAATACCTTGTAGTAACACTTGCAATGTGATAGAGCATTCTTAAAGATTGACAAACCATCAGCCATCAAAGAAAGAAAACTTCTTGATCAATATTGGCTGCACAAATGGAGAACTGCCTCAATGAACTAATGACAGTTATGACTGCATTTTGGATGCACGGTGCCCTGATCGCTACTCTAATAAGTGTGTGTAGGCAAGTCCAAGCCCCGTCTATTCAGAAGCAGGTGCTGACTCTGACATACTATTCTCTAAGTGTAGGGTACAAAAGGCCCTCACCTGTTGCTTTTGTGATCCTCCTCTGCCTCAAGAGGCAAGGTCTGCAACACCTGGTGAAAGTGTGCCTCCCTCAGGTTAGCTGAAACTGACCTTTGATTTCAGTTCCAGGATTACGCCTTCCCCTCTGGATTCTGAGGTTGGGGGCCCAGCAGGGAGGAGAGCTTCGGTGTGGGACCATAGCAGAAGGCTACCCTGCTGTGTGAAGAGGAATTTGAGTGCAGAGTGGTTTGATGGAGCAGGAGAAATTGGTTGTCCTAAATACAAGGGGAAACTGAAAGTGAGCTGTGAAGCTAGTGGAAGGAATGGAAAAAGTAGATCCAGGACAGGAAGTGGTGAGCAAGGGCAAAGTATGTTGTAGGTATTTGTTGTGAGACAACTAAGAGGCATTAAACATGAACAAAACATTTGGAGGAACTAATAGCAAATCGAATCAGTCATGAGTTGGGGAAATAATTCAGAGAAATGGCATCTAAAATGAAAAATCACCAATCCACTGATATCCTAGGGCCGGAACCCCTATGTATAGAAACACGTCCCTTGCCTGGCTTGGAAAAAACATTGCATCTCTTATATGGATCCAAACTGTACCTGTTTTCCTCCTTGGAGGTTCAGACCAGGAGGTGTGAAAGAGTCTCTCTCAGTTCTAGCCATGAGCACTAGTTTTAAATGCTGCTTTTCTTAAATGCCCCATATTTTGAAAAGTAACAAAGTCCATATTGGAGATTAGAAAAATAAATGACCAGGAGAACGGTTCTGCAGAAAGAAGGTGAAATGGCCGTCGGGGAGCTGGCTTTCTAACTCGATCTCGCCGAGGGTTGGGGCCTGACCCCCTCCCCTCCAGGCCTCCACCTCTAGCAAATGCAGCGACTCTGTACAATGACTGCAAATGAGCCATCCATGCCCGAGAAAACCCACTTTGGGCTCGATTAGAGACGTGGGGAATTGACACAGGGCACTTATTTCAGGTTAGGCCTTGGGGAGCTGTCAGGAGGCCTGAGTTTCCTAGTTCCCTTCTCTTCCACCTGACTGGAGGGGTGCAGAGGCAGTAGCCTTGGAAGAAAGAACGTGTTGGGGTGGCATCTACATCCTTCAGGGTAAATGTTTAGGTGAAATGAGAGTATTCACTCATTCAGCAGTTGTTTGTTGGCTTTCTCGTATGTGCCAGGAACTGGGGACACAGCAGTGAACAAAATAAACAAAAATCCCCACGCCCATGTTGCTTGTATTGTAGTGGGGGGAGGCAGACCACACATAGATAAATGGATAACAGCAATGGGCTGTTAGACGGTGGTATGTCATGGAGAACTAGCAAGGAAGGGTGTAGGACAGCAGGCAGGGGAGGCTCACGGGGAAGGGGACGTCTGAAGGAATTGCTGGAGCCGGAGCTGTGGCTCTCTAGGGGCAGAGTGTTCCATTCCGAGGGAGCAGCAAACGCACGGGCCCTGGCGGGTGCTTTTCAGGTGTGTTCTAGGAGCTTGAAGGAGCCGGTGTGGCTGGAGCTGAGTGAGTGGGTTGGAAGTGGTGAGGGAAGAGGTCAGAGAGGTATAGGGTGGGGAGCAAACCCCTGGGCCTTCGAGGCCATGGTGAGAATTTGGGCTTTTACTCTAAGTGAGATGGACCCATTGGAGATCAACAGGGGGTCTGATTTAAGTTAACCAGATCACACTGTGTAGATTTATGTTGTAGGAAAATCTAGTAACACACTGGCGAGAACATAACTTTAAATCGCAGGAGGGAAGAGGGGTCAGGGAGGGGTAAGTGGTTTCCTGTAACGTGTGTGTGTATGTGTGTGTGTGTGATTGGCTTGTGGAACATCTTTTTGGTAATCATCACCCTTTTTCTGCCAGCTTCTCACACATTGCTTCTGATAAAGCTCGGGGAAATCAGATAGTAAACATGATGGGGGATTACTAGACTTTGGGCCTGAAACTAGATTAGCCTGTACCGTGGTTTTGTGATGAATCGTCTCATGCTTGGAATAAGCATTTGTTGAGTACCTCCTATGTGTCAGGTGTAAAGCAGATGCTGGGGATACAGGAATGAGCAAGAATTATGGGGTTCCTGCCCTCACAGGTGTCAGTGAATTCTGATCTCCTTCCCTAGGTGGTGTGCAGGGCTGACCTTAAACAAGCAATCATGCAAATAACTATTGGATTCTAACCACAAGAGGAACAATGGAAGATGAAGTCAGGGTGCTCTGGGACGCACTGCAGAGGGCCTTACGTGGTCATGGTGAGGGGCTTCTTGGAGGAAGGGACATTTAAGCTGAGACACGAGGAAGGGAGAGGAAGGGGCCTGGTGGAGGGAAGTGGGGTATGGCCCTCAGGGAGAGGGAACAACACACGTAAAGGTCCTGTGGTAGGAAGGGGAAAGTGAATCCCTTGCCCCTGGATCCCTGTGGCAGCAAGAGGCTGAAGAGGTGGGCATTGTTGGTTGTGTGGGGATTTGGGCCTTTATTCTGAGTGCAATGGGCAGTGTTAAAGGGATTTCAACAAGGGGGTGACCTAACCAGACTTGCATAAATCACTGTGGCTGAGTGGGTAGAATGGCCTGAAGAGGGACAAGCGTGGACTCATCACCTATTAGGAGGCCCTTGCAGCATCAGATTGGTCAAATTGCCACATGGTGAGAGCTGAAGTGCAATACGAGGGTCACCCCCACCCACTGGCCTAAAAGTCCTCCTGGTTAGCATCTGTCCTATCTTTAGTTGCCAATTTCTTTCCATCTCCACTTGCAGTAACACTGGCAGCCCTTCATATAAAGGTCATAAGTGTTGGAATCAATCTGGGTTGGGATCCAATTCTGCCCCTGCACAAGTCTCCCTGACCTCAATGCCTCATCTTTGAAAATGGACAAAACAACATTTGCCAACCTGGGTGGTTTGGGAGGATTACATGAAATAATGATGATTAAGGGTCTGTCCCAATGTCTGTATAGCTAGGCACTCAAGAATGCTAGTTTAGGACTAGTCTTCAAGTGAATCAATCTTTAATGAGAACTAGTCTCTTGAAGTCAGGTCTCTATTCCACAAGAACACTCAAAGGAGAGCAAAAAATGTGGTGGCTTGAGATATAAGTCCCATAACCTTTACTTTGGGACTTACAGCTTTGGGGTGGTCTGCAAATTGAAAATACAAACAATCGCAAAGGATCTGAATGGAAGGTGCTGACAAAATGTGAGATAAAACCATTGGAAGATGAAAGTAGTTCCTATTTCTGTATAAACTCATCTCCAAGATTAAAAACACATAGTAAAAGGGAACAAATATCAAAATCTTAAGAAAATGGCTTCTAAGTTGGGCTCTGTATTGCAACTTGTATGGATTGTACACTTGAGTTTGTTTGCAGATATATATTTGTGACAGTTTAAAGCTTTTTGTGAATCCCAGGAAAGATCATGTCCTTGGAGTTAAACCATTCCCTGTGGGTGTGGGTCCCTTTGATTGGATTGAATTCAGTCGGGGACCTTTGATGGGCTTACTTTAGTGAGGCGTGACCCAGGGTGGGTCTTGGCCCTCTTGCTGGAGTCCTATATAAATGGGAGAAACTTGCAGAGACACACAAAGAAAGACAGCCACCATTTTACCCTGCAATGTGAGAGAGGAATCCAGGTTTGCCTGCAGCCACAGAAACTCAGAGAAACCCGGAGAGGCTGAGAGAGAGGCTGGGGGCTGGACTCAGCAGGGCACAGAAGGTTCAGAGAGGAAGGAGGCCTCCAAGAGACTAGGCCCACAGAGCAGCTGGCAGTTGAAAGAGACAGGCTGGAGGGATGAGTGGCCGCCCTTATGCCCTGCCATGTGCTTGATCACCCACAGCTGAGTTCCAAGAAAAAGCATCTTTAGATGACACCGACATATGCCAGATTGTCATCAGATGCAATTCTGTGAGACAGTATCTCTTGATGATGCCTTGATTTGGACATTTTCACAGCCTTACAATTGTAAGATTTTACCCTAATAAATTCCCATTATAAAAGCCAGCCCATTTCTGGTATTTTGCAATGGTAGCCCTTAGCACACTGACTGTATTTATCATTCATTCATTCAAAAAAATAATAGTTGTTTATCTTTTATGTTGCTGACAAGATGTTAGGTGCTATCGATCAGTGGCTCAAATGAAGCTTGTGTGTCTATTTCTTCCACAGGGCACCATAGACTTTCTAATGTGATTCCTCAGGTAGGCACCAAAAAGCAAAATTCTGGCTTTCCCTTTCACTAGATGTTTTAATTGCTCCTATAAAGTGTCAAGATTTAATTGCATGTATAATTAGCTCTTAAGTTTCTTCTTAAACTTCTACCATTCAAATTTCAAACCCTTTTTTTTAAGTGATGAGCCTTAAGTAATTCATCTCATGAAGTGACAGAGGACGAAAATGTGGCTCAATAAAGATTAAAACACAGAAAGTAAAATACACATGAGGCTACATCAAAATTTATAATAAATTCTCAAGTCTGCTGAGACCCGTAAACCACATGAATCATTGGCTTCTGAAACTGAACACAGACACGAGGTAGGGACAAAGCGTGTCCCGCCATCCCTGGTATAACACGCCCCTCGTGCCAAATAGTCTATCTTGATGTCCACCCCTCCCCCACTGAAAAACATGCATAATTCGCCAGGCAAATTGTGAAATATGAGTCATGGTTCTATTTGTTTCTGCAATTGTGAAAATTGCAAAATTTTTTATCAAGATAGAAACTGAAAACTCTGAGTGTCACCTCCTGGAGAGATCTGCCGCTCTCACGTCAGACTGTTCTCCTCACCCACCCCCCACAAATCTAGTCACGCTATGCCTCTGCCAGGGAAATTATCCCCAGGTTTAGCGCTTGGCACCCAGACACCCGCCTGCCCTCATGAGCGCCTTGTTGGCCTGCTCCGCAACTTGCCTGGGAGGCAGGCAGCTTGGCGGTCCTGACCCCGACAGTGTGGACTCTGGCATCCAGACTCCCACCCAGGCCTGCCCTCGCCAGCAGCCCCAGCCTGCAGCTGGCATCTCCCCAGTAACCACTTACCTATCCTAAGTCGCATTCTCTCAACAACCTGGTCTTTGGAAATTGATTCCGCCTAATGCACTCATCTTTCACTCCTTCCAGGAAGGAGGTGGTATCTTCAGGGGATCTTTGGTAGATAATGCCTCACTCAGTGGCTTTAGAATGTGTTTCACACCTTCCAGTGGTGTGATGTTGGGCAGGTCATTTAACCCCTCTGAGCCACAGTTTCCTCATCTGTAAAATATTGATAAAAACCACCCACAGTGCCTACTTTATAGGGTCGTTGTTGGATTAAATGAATTAAAGCAGCTGGCAGACAGTAAACACTCGATGTATTATTTGCTATCATGATTGATATGGGGCTACTCTGCAAGATCTCATTTGAAAGAAGGTTTCCACTGCTTTACAAAAGGTGAAAGAAACAAACAAGTAAACAAAACCCCAAACTTCCCCTACCTTCACTCAAAAGATGAATAACTTACTGGAAATCTGCCACCTAGGGCAGGATTTTTGGCACCTCTCAAATCCTACGTAAGTGTGGGGCTGAGCTGGCTTGGGTCTGCGTGCAACCAGAGCAGGTAGCTGGAAAGGGACCTTACGCACGCGGGCGCTGGCTTAGGAAGAGGTCGTGAGGGCAATGTCTGGGGCATTGTTTTATTGATTCTACTATTTTATGAGTTTTTAAAAAGTTATTATTGCTTAGCCAAACAAGAGGCTCACAGCGTGACTGGGATCATGTGAAGAAACGTGTCCTGATTCTCCAGAAGACAGACAGGTCAGATACCTATTTGCAAAAACACCGTGGCATCTTCCTCCTTAGAGAATTTTAAAACCTGGACATGCGGCCTTTGTTTCACAGTCAGGGACATTAACCTCAGAGGATCCCAGCGGGTCTTTTCTGGTCCCAGAATAATGATCTAAATTTTGTTCTTTCAAATTTAGCACTAATTGTGCTATGACTTTGCGTATTTTGAATCTGGGTACAACTATCAGTCAGAAATCATGGGTGTGGTTGTGGGGGAAGTCTGTGGGTTTTGGATCAGGCTCCCCCCCCCTCCCCCCGCCCTCGCCTCTGGCTGCCACTTCTCCTGTAACATTTGCACCTGTTCCTCTCCCCCCACCCCGGACCTCCCAAGCCACAGACCTCCTACCTAAGCCTCTTCCTCCTCCACTCTCCAGGAGACCGCCTGCGCCCCTGGCCTTGCTGACTCTCCCATCTCAGAACCCTGGCCTGGCACTTAGAACCGCCCTTCCTTGACTGCCTAGGACTTGTCTTCCTCATTACCGAGCGCCCTCCTCTGGGCTCCACAGCGCTCTGTGCATGGCGTTTTCACCCCGCATTGTCGTTCTCCTCCGCACAAGGTCTTCGAGCCCTGGGCCCATGTCTAGTTCATGGTAGATTCACCAGTGAAGTACACAAGTTGGGCACTTGGTAGGTGCTTACTAAATGATTGTGGAATGAATGAAAAAAGTTGAGCTCACGTTTCAATTGATAGGTAGCAATCTATTGGGTAACATCTGCAACCCTTGGGGCAGGTGTCAGAGGTAATTTCCAACCGATCATGAGGTCTTCAAATTTGGAAATGATCTTCTTTCTTCCTTCCTCCCCCTTCCCCCACCCACTTTATTTGCGTGGATTCAAGGTTCTTATCACATGATAATGCAACCTCAGTTACAGGAACAGCAAGGCTGGGGTTGGGGCCAGTGGGGCAACTGTGCTGCTGCTGAGTGTGGCTAAGGAAACAGGATGATGCCTGAAGCTTGAGGCATTAACACCAGGGCAGTGCCCGCCTGGCCATGGGGCTGTGGGCACTGCCCCATTATGATGCTCTAAATGGGATCCCAAAAGTTCATTGCATAAAGTGGAGGGCTGGGATGAGGTTGGGCCTGATTTCGTTGTGTCTAAATTTGACTTATGGGGTGTGGGTGGGGTGTTTTCACAGTGTTATTGCCCTTGGATCTGAGAAATGTTTGATTTTTGGTTGATTAATATTCTGCCATTTATACTGACCGCGTGGCTTCATCTGCAGGGCTCCAAATGCACAAGGGCTGCTGCCTAGAATGGGAAGCCAATTTTAGGGAACATATATCAAAATCCACTCCCTTGACCTTTTTGTGTGGGTCAGTGTTAAGTCATACAGGCATCAGAATTTTACTCCTAAAGAAATCCCTATAGCTTGTGGAGAGAGGGTTTTCTTATATATCTATCTGTATCTCTAAACTCAGAAGACCATTGTGATATTATTTCATTAGCAAAATTA
Organism: Cabassous unicinctus; assembly: GCA_029593785.1. Classification (NCBI taxonomy): domain Eukaryota; kingdom Metazoa; phylum Chordata; class Mammalia; order Cingulata; family Chlamyphoridae; genus Cabassous; species Cabassous unicinctus. Next base: position 13,804 of record JAQZBX010027457.1, on the reverse strand, counting down.
TGATAGTAGCAAACAATTAATGAGTGCTTTCTACATGCCAGGCTTAGTACTAAGTGCTTTTACACAGACTATTTCATTTATTCCTTGCAATAGGTCTCTAAGATATGCACCATTACATTTTACGTATGAGGAAATGGGAATTCAGTGGTCTGGGTGACTTGTCTAAGGCTTTGCAGTAGAAGGTGATGAGGTTGGATTTGAACCCAGGTCTGGCCTCAAAGCCCTCTTAAAGCCCACGGGCTCCGTGGATGAGCACGAGGCATTTATTTCTGTATACACTGTTCTCCAAATAGTTCAAAGAGATTTAGAAAATATTTTGAGAAGTTTTGCTCAGACAGTCCTTCAGCAAATACACCTTATTTCGCTTTGAGAATTCCCAGGTTTCTTGCTCCTTTGTCCCTTCAGCTTGGAGAACCAGCCTTTGGAGATTTGAATAAAATCTCTCTCCACTTATAACTGTTCGTTTTCTTTGATAGCTTTAAGACAGCAGCTGAGCAGCTACATATGACTTTGCTAACAAGACAGGTGACTGCTGCAAACTGCAGGCCTGGCTGCCAGAGCTGTCCATCCTCAGCGCCCTCTCTCCCCACCCCTCTCAGGGCCGGGCTAGGTGAGCTGAACTGACGCCTACCTTCCTGAACCTCCAGTCCTTAAGCCTTAAATGGGAAATTCACAAAGAAAGAGGTGTCACTCGGCTGGCCTGCCTTCCCTCCCCACTGTGGGTGCTCACAGCCAGGGAGCTTCCTCCACATTTTTAACTCTTATTTTGACCTCTGAGAAACTGGAGATTGAAATCATAGGACTGGAAACTCTGATTTGCCCTACGCCCTTAGTTTTCACCGCTGAGGCCGGGTGAATCCTGCCTTAGAAGACGATGGCGAGAGATTGTGGAAGATGGCCACAGAGCAGCCATTAGCTGGGGAAGGGGTTTTTAGGGTCCCATTGTCAAAAGCGGGAAGGGAAACGAGGCAATAAGGCAAATGAACAGGAAATGCATTTTTATTTCCTTAAAAGCCTTCTTGGTTGGAAGAGGCACACTCCCAGGTTCTCAGGCAACCCGGTTGAGCTATGAAAATTTGCTGTGAGGAGGGCAGAGAGGGGGAAAAAAACATCTGGAATGTTAGTGAATGTTAAGGTACTAAAAAGTCGTCGGTCTTGCCAGATTCCAACTGGGTTTGACAGCTGCTAAATAAGGCACCTGAGAAAATAGCTTTAATTTTGTAATTTGGAAATGGGAAGGGAAACTTCATCAGGGTTAAATGCACAGAAAGAGCACAGAGGGCTTTCCTGGGTATATACAGAGGCTTCTAGTGGTGACTCATGGAGTCCTGGTATATTGAGAGTAAGTTTTGGGTCCTATGAGGATGAAAAAGACACATTTTCTCCCCATCTAAGTTTGGGCACTAACAACGACAAGCTTAAGGCAAAGCCTGCTAGGAAATCGCCTCTATGCAATATCCCCCTCTACTGGATTCTTGCATGGAAAACAGCACCCCAACAGCCTGCGGCTGCCTTAGAATTTTTGCAGTGCTTTTCTCTGAATATTAAAATGCATTTTGGAATTGGCCAAGGCGATTTCCCCGGCTCTCTCTAGTACTCTCTTTATTAACACGAAAAATCCTCTATCTGTACACACACCCAGGAAAGATAATGAAACATGCCCAGGAGAGATGAGTGCAGTAATGACAGGGGCAGCAAGGAATTTTAGGGCTTCAGAAGACCCAGTTATGTCCTAGTGGGGGACTGAGGACCAGAGAGGGGAAGTTATTTGCTGGAGGCACACAGCTGGTAACTGGCAACACTGGGGCTAAAACCCCCTTCTCCTGATTCCCTCTTTAGTTTTCTTTCTGTGGCAGAGTGACTTGAAAATATTCTGGAAGGCTGAGTCTTGAGAGGGGCTTCTGGTCACAGAAATCGTAGAACCAGTGGAGGGAGGAGGTGGTCCTTTAGGCCAGAGTCTCCTTCTCTGGCCAGGCTGGGGTCACCTGTGACTCTAGGGAAATGGTCTGACCCCAGGTCCTTGGTGACCCTTAAATCTAGGCAAAGCTGGAGACATGCAAAGCTCCTCCATGCCCTGTTCAATCACAGGGCCCAGACTCTTCCCCATTAGAGTCACTCCTAGAACAGTGCTGCCAGTAGAACTTCCTGCAGTGATGGAAATGCTCTATATCTGCACTGTCCAATACCGTAGCCACCAGGCACGTGTGCCTATTTAGCACTTGAAATGTGGTTAGTGTAACTGAGACATTGAATATTTAATTCTATTTCATTTTAATTGATTTAATTTAACTTTAAAGAGCCACATGTAGTTAGCCACATGTGGCTATTTAGCACTTGGAATGTGACTAGCAGCTGAATTTCCCATTGTATTTAATTTTAATTAATTTTTATTTAAATAGTCACATGCATCTCATGGCCATCTATTGGACAGAACAGTTCTGGAAGAGCCTGTTGACATCACTTGGCCAATAAGCTACTAGTTTCCTTATTAGGCTAGCAGGTGCCACCTGGTACTTAACAGGCTGTGTGGCGAGCATGGGGCCCAGAATGTGGTAGAGCAGTTAGTACAGATGACACTGGAATAGCAGTCAAGATGCCTGGGTTGTCATCTTGCTTCTGCCCCAGACATTGGGAAAGACTTCATTCCTGAGCCTCTGTTTCCTCGCCTGTAAAATGGGGAAGTCAGTGGGTCCCATCCTTTTTTGCCACTAAGGAGTCCTTCATTATTTTTTTCTCCCATAGACTCCCTGTTTAGAAAAGAAAGTTTGTCTGTGCCACAAACATTATTTATTAAGTAATACTTGCTGCTATTTTAAATTACAAACTGCTGATCTGAACTTTTCATCAGTACAAGCTTCTCAGAGTTGATTGATATGATTGAATTGATAACACTGAATTGATAGAATTCCACCCAAAATCAAAGAGGCCTAAGGCATATCCTGTCCAGTCTCATGTAAGGAACATGTATAGTTTTGAGTGGCTTATTAACATACTGAAAATCCTGCTAGGACCCTGTCATTACCTCCTAGGCTCGTTAGTGATCTCAAGGACCCAGTCGAGTGCCATGTAGCTAGGTCTTAGAGCTCTGAGGCTAAGGAGATGTGGGTAGGAGGATCTGACCAGAGGTTGTTAAAGTGGGAAAGCTGATATGATGCTCCTTGGGGAATCTGGGCTAAGATCCTAGATCTTAGGAGATCTTGGGGCCAAAATGCAGGTGGGAAAATCATGCAGTAGCAGCATTTCGCCTGCTTCACTCTTTTTGTTTAGGGCACTGCTTGGGGGCCACTGGGAGATGGTAGAGCCATCCAGTGGAGACCAGGCAGCTACCAGCACCAAAATCAGGCTTTCCCTCCCTCCTCTTCCCAGCACCGCCTCCACCAGCAGGGGACAGAGCCTGAGGCAAAGGGCCATTTGCTTCTCAGCATGCGACTCTCCAAGGCTGGTGGAGGCACCTCAGAGAGGGTGGTGAGAGGAAACCCAGAGCAATGAGGCAGAACTTGAGAGAAATTTACACAGGAAGCTGTGAGGAAGTTCCTTCCCACCTCCGAGGGTCTTTGAGGGTGGAAAGGTTCCTTTGAAGGACACACATTCAGGTTCAGCTAACATCTGCCCAGGACCTCTGCATGCCACATTTACCTCATTGGGTTTTCTATGAGGGAAAAGATATTACTCCACCCTACATGTAGGGAAGCCAAAGACCTGGGAGGCCAAGGGACCACCTTGAGCTTATTTAGCTGGTAAATGGCAGCTCCAGGATTCGTGTTCCGTATCTGAATCTAGGTAATATGGCAAAGTCGGTGATATGCTGCCTCTAATTTAATAGACCTGTGATGACCTGATCTTACTCCCATTTCCTGGTACCATTTTGGCAAGGGACTCTCTTTTTAGTTCAATACCGAGAGGCATCTCTTTGGTTCTCGTGTCATCTGCCCGTCACTTGTTGCTGCCGGTTTAGATGTACAGGTTTTCATTCTTCAAAGACCTTTCTCACACACTCTAATTTTATTCTCCCAACAACCCTGGCAGAAAGGTAAAGCCCACCTGCCTCTTCTCATTTCACAGATGCATAAACTGAGGCCTAGGATGTGACATGACTTTGCCGTTGATTTCAGGGTTGGATTGGCTAAATGGAAAGGAACTTTCCTGGCTGGTATAGTTGCCCTTTTGACCTTCTCTGGGACCAAAGTATCCACCTGCAATGTCAGCACCCTTCTGGCACTCTTTGTTGTTGCCATTGTTAAAGGTTTTTGTCCACTCCAGTTTTGACA
>JAQZBX010027456.1:0-28350 GCA_029593785.1 Cabassous unicinctus | reverse complement strand
TACGGGGGCAAGGAATAGGAGGGAGGAGAGACAGGGTGAACAGGAAGAGGAGGGAATGATGAGGGGATGGGATAGTGTGACATGGAGATGGGCAAGGAGAACAAGGGGGATGCACACTGGGGGCCCAGAACTCATACTGGTTCCTCAGATCTGGGGACTCTCACTCCCTCACCTCCAGACTTGTGGGGGCCTGGGCAGTGGGTGGCTTTGCTTCTTCCTATTCTAGTTCTCTTTTCTGCCTCCTCCAGTCTTGCCTGTGCCAATAGGGAGGCAGAGAGTTTAGTCACCAGCCTTTACCTGGCCCCTGCTAATGCTAAAGTGTAGGCTTGGACCTTCGGGGGTACAGGGCTGTGCATCAGGTGTGGGTGGTATGGACCATCATTACTGCTGCCCTCTGTCCCACCGCCCTGGACATTAGGTGTATGCGAGAGGAACCGGGGTGCACAGTACAGCAGAGAAGGTAGGAACATAGACCTGGAATCACACTGTTGACCTTGTGAGGTTTCTTGCCACATCTGTGCCTTATTTCCTTCCTTCTAAAATGGGCATAAGACGACAGCAGTATCTACCCCATAGGGTGGTGAGGGTTAATTAAGGTAACACAAGTAATACACTTAGTTCTGAGTTTGGCATACAGTTAATGCCCAACAAATGTTAACCCTGACTCTGTGTGTTCATAGATATCTGGGTGTACGAGTTCATCTGTAGGTGTGTGAGTCTGATTGTGAGTTATTGGTACTGTTGTATCTGTATGGGATTTGTGAGTGAGAATGTATCTGTATAATTTTGTGTGTGTGTGGTAATATGCCTGATTCTGTTATTTGCTGTATGTATGTGACTTTGTGTGTCAGTGTACATGTGTGACTAAATGACTATACAGGCCTGGGTCTACATGACAAAAGATGAAAGTGTGGCTGCTGACACATTGACACTGTGTCTGCTCTGTGTGCATGAATCTGTGATCATGTCACTTCCAAACACCCCCGCTCACCCTCCCTCCCTGTGGTGACGTCATCACCCTAGGTGTCCCTCATTTCCTCACCCTGAGGGAACCAGAACCCGTGGGAAGGGGTGGAGGTGGGTGCCAGTGAGGAGGTGTTCAGACAAGAGCACATGTTCTCTCCCAGACCGTATGGAAGGGGGAGCACCCTATCTTGCACACATCCTGAAAGCTCCAGAGGAAGTGCTCCCCCCTCCTAGCCTGTTCTCAGTTCCCTGCCTTGTCACCATGGCAACAGTTGCCAGGGGCTCCCACATTGCTAAGATCTGGGTGTGGGAGGCTGCCAGGCCTTGTTGCCAGTAGAAACAGAGAATGGGGAGTGGGGAGGAAGACCACCCCCACAGCTGTCAGCAGTGGGCCTGGCCCTTGGGCCTCTCCTTTCCCTGAACTGCACCTATGATTTGTATGTGGTACTACTGGCGTTGAGGGGAGGAGTTCTAACTGGAAGCTGGAACCAGAATGCTGGGATTCCACTTTCTGAGGGGAAAGGGGGCCCAAGCATGCCCATTATCATTTTTAAAGTTAGTTGGTGCTTAGAAATTAGTGGGTATCTCATTCATCCCCCCATCCTTCATACCTCTGCCCTGGGCAAGATTCCCACTTGAGTTCTTCATTTGCTTGGTGCCCATTATCTGATGGTTTCATTGGGTGTAGAAATGCTACATTGATCCATTACCGTGGATGCAGAGTGACTCCTTTCTGTGGTCAGACTTTGTGTCTCTCCTGAATACATTCTTCATGCTGACACCCGAGTCCAGACTTCAGTCCCACACTAAATCCCAACTGTGGCCTCAGACTGAGGTGCTGCTTCTGGTCACAGTCCTGAATCAGACACTTTTCCAAACCCAGCCTACTCCTAGAAATGAATGAGACTTAATCTTGATATCAGAAACTTGAATTCATATGGAAATTCAGTTCTGAACACTGGCCAGGGATCTAACTCCCTGGGTACTCTCTGTTTCTCCCGGAATGTTCTGAACCTACTCTGACCGCACCACTAAGGCTTCAAAGGGGTTATTTCTTACCTTGGGTGAGAGGTCAGTACTAGATATAACCAGCAGGGGGCGTGCAACATCGGGTTCTAGAGGAGAATCTTCCACCAGCAGACCTGTGAAGGGGTACCAGGCATACTGAGGTCTTGTATCTCTTCTCTTGGGTTGGGACCCAGAGCTGGAGGCACAATTGGTCTAGGAGGTGGAACTAAAGAAATTAAAGTTCTCATCCCAGTGATGGCAAAACTTTGGGGTTTGTGGGTCCTTAAAGTCATGGATCAAGTCATGATCTCCCTCCAGCCCAGCCTGGCTCAAGGATAGGCACACATCAGACAGTGCTAATTGTTTACTGGCATCACAGGTCTAGAGGAACTGGACACCTAATAAGGTATCCAACCCCCAACCCAACATTTCTGTCACATGGTTATGCATCTTCACCACCTTCCCTGGTATCCAGTTATCTTTTGCCCTATTGAACAGAAGTCTGTCTCTCTACAGTACCCAGCTTTGGACTTAGCTCTGCCCTTGAGAAGACCTTGATCTCCTCTGCCCCATCCTTCATGTCTGCTCCTCTTCAGGATGAACACCTCTCATGCCTCCATCAGTTCTTCCTTTGCCTTGTTTGATTCCAGCCACTACCAGCATGTTTCCCTGGTTGGGTTTCAGTTTGTGGCCTGGCTCTGATGAGCTTTTTCTAGGAGTGCTGGTGCAGTGTACAAACGAGCCAGCTGCTTCCCTCCTCTGACTCTGAACTTCTTTCCATGTAGCCTCAGAGTACATCAATTGCTTTATTGGTAGTCACCTCACTGTTTGCCCATAACAAGTTAAGACCATAAGCTCTTTTCTTCCTGAGGCGCTAAATCACATTTGCCTGTTTGTACCTATCATGATTTTGAAAGGATGCTATATTTATTTTAAAAAGCAAGATACTTGAAATAAAATTTAAAACCATTTTGGCAATGCCTTTTTAGTTTTATGGCAATCCTCAGGCTTGAAAATCTGCATTTGATGTTTACTTAAAGGTGGGACAAAGAGGGACTGAAGGTGTCCAGCTGGCTTGCCTGTGACTTCAGCACTGTGGACAGAGGCCACTGGAAGTACCCCCAGCTATGACTGAGACTGTGGGTGGGTGGAAGATATAATAACACTTGCATCCTTTAGATGCTGCCAGAAATCCTTGTTCATTCGATGCCTCACAGTATATAAAGCTCTTTCTTTTTACCAAATCTATTCTGTCCTCACTTAACTTGGTAGGAGGCAGACAGGACAGCGACTGTTTGTGAGATTTTTACAGATGAGAAAACAGGTTCAGCAAGGTCAAATTCCAAGCAACCCCTGGAAAAGGGTAGGGTGAGAGAGAGAACACTAATTCATGTTTAGTAAATTTAGAAGCCAATGTTTCCATTTGGGAAATGAGTTTCCCAAGGGATAATGAGGAAATCACTTCAGCCAAAACAGGAGGACAGGGTGGATGGAGGTTTGTGTGGAATCGAGGCTCCAGTCAAACCTGGGAGCAAGTGGCAGTTGGTAGGAGAGAACAGTTCTAGGAGGGTCCAAAGTTCCAGCTAGGACCACTGGACTGAGGGTGGGGAAGACTTGCTCATCGTTAGAGTCCACAGAGGCCCAGTGTTTATTCCACAGAGACTCAGCTTCACTGAGCCTGGAGACAAGGAGAAGTGTCCTGTAGGAGGCCACTAAGTGGTCCCTAAAGCCAGTGGCCCTCAGTATGGGAAAACTTGAGTATGGGAGCCCTGTGAGTGAAGGGGTGAACTATGCAGGCTGAAAGAAGTCCTGAGACGTGATTACAGGCCTGGTTATCTGTGTGTGTGTCCATTCCCAGGAGTGGAGAGGGGAGGTGCTAGACCACACTGCAGTGGTTCCCTTTTAGGTGTACTTTGACAGGCAGCATAATAAAGTGGCTAAGAAAAAGGGCTTTGAAGCCAGATACCTAGTTTCCCCACTTCCTAGCTGTATGAATGTGTGACCCTGAGAAACTTACTCAGCCTCTCTGTTCCTCACTTTTCTCATCTGTAATACAAACCTCACAGGGTTGTTTTGAAGACTAATTAGGTGAATTACTTTTTGCAAAGCACTTAGAACTGCCCAGTGCATAGAAGTGCTAAAAAATGTTAGCAATTATTTGTGTTTTGGAACCCTTGTGGTTTTGGAGGTAGAGCATCTACCTCTGATCCACGCCTAGAGATGCTTTCCCACCTACAGGAACCAGCTCTATCCTCACTAGGTGAAAGGAATGAATGAGAATTCCATAGTCCTCCAAATGCTTACACAGGCTTTAGTTGTTCAAACTCTATCATATCACATTAAATCAATTTGGAAAAATGGCGAGGAAACAGACCAGGGAGGGTACAGAACCAGGAGAAAACACAGCCAACTAGCTTCCCTACTTCATGGCTCAGCAGAACTGGGAAGAAAGAAGTATCTAAAATTGGCCATTGGTGGGGAGGGAGATAATACATAGCAGACAGGCTCTGAGGCCTTACCTCTTCATTTTGCAAGAACTCGGGCTCCTCTCTTCAGTGCCCTCCATTTCCCCTCTGAATCTTTTGCGGAAACCCCTCCCCCATCACTTGTTTTCTTGGGAAGGTCAGGACTGGGAAAGCTCTAGAAAGACACAGTACATTGTGCCCTTCCTGGGGTCTCCATCTGCCCATCTTTACTCAGACTCAGGATAGGCCAAGCATGGGAAACCATACAGAAACTCGGCAGGTTCCCAAAACAGTAAACAGGAGGCTGAAACAGCATCACAATCTCTTTATTATGATTTCCACTATGCCCAGCCTCTGGGAACATCAGCTTCTTCTGCAGTACTTGTGAAGGCTGGGCCATGGGGAGGAGCATGCAGCTGCAGTAATGGGAAGGCAGGACTTGGGGGTATTCCCCTCAGCTTTACCATCAAGTTACTGTTCTCAGAACAGCATATGGGAAGGGCATGGGGGACAAAAGGGTTCTGGATCCTCCATTGCTGATCAAGTGCTCTTGAAGCCCCCCGCACAAGCCTGTTATGTGTTGGGAGTGAGACCATAGGCCATCTCTTAATGGCTGGAAGCTAAGCTTGAAGGCCTTCATTTAACCATGGATGTGGAAAGGACTTGCCACCTAATCCTTGATGTTCTCTTCTGTGGTCATGCCAATACATTGCTCTACAAAATGGAACAAAACTGGGCTTCTAAGTCACTGGCCCAAACCAGTCCTGACACCATCTCCATCCTCTTGTTTCATTGGGGCACATGGCCCAGAGGGAAAAGTGTTGGGATTCCCTGGGCTTTGGCTTTTCCTTAGCACTAGCAGGATCTTATGGAAATTCTGTGACCTGTTTTTTTTCCTTTCAAGGTTGCTAATAGCAATAGCATCAGAAAAGCAACAGCAGGGAAAATGCCCAGTCCCTCCTTACTCCAGGGCTGAGCTGTCAGGAACACACACTATGCATTCATACCCCCCGCCCAAGGAGATGGCTGTCTGAGCTGCAGCCAGATAACTGGGCAAATCCAAACTGATTGGCAAGGAGAAAGCAGCAGCTATTTTATCCACTGTAAATAAGGGGACTGAAAGGGGCTCTGATTGCAGGTGCTTCCAGGATGTCCTGAAATCCCTGCATCAAGGTTGCTCTATCTTCTGGTGCCAAGAACATATCTGCCTTTACTTTGCTGGTTTGAAGGGCACATGCTTGCAGGATCACTAGAGCCTGCTACCAGTTTAGTCCTGGCTGGAGGTACCCATTTGCTCTTGGCTGGTCATGACTAGACTGGGCCCTGCTGGATGGCTTCTGCTGAGCTTTCCTCTTGGCTCTAGGGCTTCCTGGCACCACTCTTACTAAAGCTGTGATACCTGCAATGTTAAGGTTGTGCAGTCTAAGAGGCCTGGGTATAACCCTGGGGCTCACTCCCCATAATGGTGCCCTCTTCCCCTTCCAGGTAATTTGCTTCTGTGCTTCCCATATTGATGACAGGAATGGCGGAACCTCCAGATTTGGCCAGTCACACAAAAGCCAAAGTGGCATCCCATATGGAACACCAGGGCCAGAAAGGCCCTGCCAGTCCCAGTCACTTGGGCTAAGGACAGAGAGAGGCAGTGCTCATGGCTTCTGCTGTGGCTGTTCTCAAAGGAAAAAGAGCACTTGAGAGTTGGGTCAATACCTAGGAGTGAAGGAATTGCTCTATCCCTGGAATACCAAAGGGAGCCATTGCTCAAAAGTTCAGAGCCTGCAGCTGTTTGGGAAGGCTGGCATCAGGAGAGGAAGTCAAGGAGCAGATCTGGAGAGGTTACATAGTGATAGTCACTCCCTCAGCTGACCCTCTGTACCTGCTGTACCCCCCCACTGCCCCACCCCCCACCTAGCTGCCCCTTTACTTAAATCTGATCCTAGGGAAGAGGACTCCTGGATATAAAACAGACTGAGGGCAAGTGGTCTTCACAGGAGCATATATGTAACCCAAGCCTCCCCTGGCTGGGGGTCGGGTAGGTGGTGCTTAGGAAAAGCAGTGGTCTCATTTTGGGGTAGCCTAGAAGAAAAGACTGAAACACTTTCTCTTACCCTTATTAGAGCCAGACACTAATTTTTGTACACAGCAGAACTGCAGACAGCCACACAATGGAAGGGCCTGAAGAGGTAAGGGAATGGGCCTCACTAGGGGTAGAAAAGTCTGAATATCTTCATACACACTGCACAGGGGCCCCACGGACTAGGACACTGCAAAGGGAGGAGATTCTGGATGGTGGGATTGGGTCAGGGCTTCTGCAACCCTAGAATGGGGAAGCTATGGAACTTCTCCTTTGTTAAGAGCCAGATGCCTATGGAGAAAAGGCCAGTTGCTCCTCTGTGCTTTTCTGCTTCATAGGACTCTCGTGGGCTGGGAACTCTATTCTTTGCTAGAGGCAGTGTCCCTTGGGCCCTCTGTAGCAGGGCCACACCAAGGGAGCTTGCTGTCCTGGAATATGGGGAGGAGGGATCCCAAATGGATCTGATCCCTTGGTAGAAGGGCTCTGGGGCCTGCTTTGCCAAGTCCTGGGATGCAGCCAGCCTGATCTGGCTCTTTCCACTCACCCATAAAAAGCTAGAGACAGTAGCTCCAGAGAGGTATCACCTAGATCTGTGCAGGTTCAGGTCCCTGTGACTGATGAGGAGGCAGGAGAAAAAAACTGTTCATCTCTTAAAGTCTAGTTTGTCTCTTCTCAAAATGCCTTGTTCATGAGATCAAGAAGCCAAAGGCCATTAGCATACAGGGTGATTCACCAAGAGAGTAAGAGCCCCTGTACTTAATGTGCTTTAATGTTCTCAGTGCAAAACCCCAGGCCTGGCTGCTTCTGATGCTTGGGCCCAAAAGTCATGTGCTTTATTTTTTGGCTGGACAGAATAATGGCCCTACCTACCCATCAGCCCTGGGAATATGGCGGAGGAGTATTTAGAAAAAAATTGTGGGTTTTGAGATATGCAGGGCCATACACATGAACCCAGATCTCTCTTCTGAATCCAATCCCAGAAGCTTACCACCATGCTTTTAAGTCAGGCAGCTTCTACAGGAGGAGACTATAGAGCTCTCTCACCATGCCCTGTCTGTGGCTCTCCCCTTTCCTCTGAGCATCTCATTGCAGGGCTATATGCTCCTTTTTCTGTAAGCATCCAAGCAACGGGGCTATGTTAGCTTCTGCATGACTGAGCTCAACGCCCTCTCCAATAACTCCTGGTGGTCAGATCTGGGGACACTGAAGTTGACAGGTTGTAAACAGAAACCCAGAACATGGACCACAGGGCCAGGGCTGACCCATTACATACACTGACTTGAACACTTGACAAGAAACTAGGAAGGGGAGCTGGGGCACGGAGACCAGGCTTCATGCTTTTGTGGCAGTCTCTGCTTGCCCCAAAGTCCTCCCATGCCAGGCCCAGGCCTGGCCTGGTGGGAAGGACATGCAGCGAGCTGTGAGGAGCAGCAGCAACTCAGGCCATGTCTCAGTGATGGGAAGAAGGGAAAACCTCCTTCTTCTGTGAGGCTCTGCTGGGCCTTTCTTTGCTTGGGAGAGCTCAGACACAAATTCTCTTCTTAGCTTCAGCCTCCTATCCTCATTGTCAGGATGGTTGAAAGGAATGTCCTTGCTCAGGGCTTCTGTGGAGCTGCTCTTGGACTGTGGAAGAGTCTGGTTCTGGACTCCACACAATGATATGCAGTAAGCGCTTTTTGAGGTAAGGTTGAGCTGAGCTGAGCTGGAGTAGATGGAAGGACATGAGCCCTCTTCTTGCCTCATCCACCCAGACCTTGTCCTCACTGAAGTTCAGGCTTTGGGTCTCTGTGGCAGCATCTAACATGGAGGGCTGTATTGCCTACCAGTACACCTGCTCCAATAAGGGTCTTTTGGGCTCTGGCCGAGGAGCCTTATATGCAAAAGAGGGGTGGGGAGGGCTCTTCCTGGCATTTGACTATTACACTAAAAACTTTCGAACTTGGCTGACCTGGCTGAAAGTTTTCTAGAATTCTGGGTTGCTGGGAGAAGCTGCCTCCTTCTTTTCTAATTAGTACTCCAAAGGCTAGCTGCCTTCTCTGTCACCAGGAATTAGAATTGAAGTAAATTGCAGGCTGAACTGCAGTGATGTTTTTCAACAATTTTCAAAACCCAACACACCTGAGAGATATAATGTACACCTATAGTGGCTCACCACAAAAGGAATTTTCAGTGGGGGTAGAACGAGTATGTTAACATCTCTAGGGGGGCAGATAAGTCTGATATGCCTCCTTATTAAGAATCACTTGGCCAGAGATATAGCTATTAGAAATCAGAACTGGCCAACAGAAGAGGAGAGTAGAAACCCCCTCATTTAGACCATGGGCTTCACAAAGGGCCTTTGGTCCTTTTCAAACAAAAAGAACTAGGTTGCTGAAGGCATTTACAGCGAGGTGTATGTGTGTGTATGCACGCACGCGTGTGCGTGTGCACATATATACATGTGGTGGTAGGTTCAGTCTGTGATGCCAGCTATGATGTGAGGGCAGGGGATGTATCCCTCAAGGCCTGTGGCCCAGGAGCAGATGCTGCCACAGCTCTCAGGGCTACTCCCTGTGGCAATGCATTTACTGCCTCTATTGTGAGGGGAATGGGTGACTTTGGTGCCATAAAGCTTAGTAATATAAGATGCTGGCAGTGCCCCATTCCCATGAGTCTCAGTGCCAGGAGTTGGTGGAGGAAAGGGAGAAAGGAAAGGAGGGGAGAAAACACTGCTGTCCCCAAGCTGAGCTTCTCTGCTCTGTGCTATCCTGGGGGTTTCAGGTGAATGGCTGAGCTGTTGGGGCGAGCAGCCAAGATGTAGATGACATTCTCTCGCAGGAAGGTGGGCCATTCCACAAATCTGAAGTGGAAGCAAAGAACAGAGATTGGTGAGACTGGTTGCAGCTGGTGGCCTGAGGGATCTGGGGTCAAATGTGCATGCTTGGGGCCTGGTTTCTAGAGTGGGTGCGAAATATTTGAGGGCACCCAAATATTCTTTTTCACTTGTCTGTGTATATTGGGAAGGGCCAGGGGGTGCAGACAGCCAGGTGAGGAGGTCCCACTCACCTGGACTCCTGCTCTGTGGGTAGCAGGGCCTTGTCCTGGCTCTTGCTGCTGCTGCTGCTGGCCGGGCTGCTATCTGCTATGGGACCCACGTGGCTGATGCTGTTGGGCACAAAGACATGTGGTTAGGAATGGGAGAGTGGCAGGTCTGGCTCCTCCAAATCTTGTTGAACCCATGGCTCTGGATGTGCACGTCCAGACTTTTCCAACAGAGTTTGGAGCACTGACTGTCCTGTGCCCTGGCCAATAGGAATTACTGTCCTCTGTCTAATATACAGGAGGACCCTCTCTTGATTGTTGGCAGAAGAGGGGAGGTGACTTTTATTCAAAGGATCATTTGGCATGGAAAATGGAGGAGGGTAGGGCAAGTGGGGGCAGGGACTGGCAGGAGCAGACCTGATGCTGCAGGAAGGTGCCTGGGAGAGGCGTTTGCAGAACCAGGAGTGCTGGGCATGGCGGCACTCTGCCTCACTGATAGTGTTCCCACTGCCCCGGGCTAGGAAGATGGCTCGAGCTCGTTCCCGCTCCTTGACTGTCAGAAGCCTCAACAGAGAGTTCTGGGGAAGAAGAGATAAGTTAAGGTCTAGGAAGTGAAAATGTTTTGTAAATTGTCAAGCCATAGAGAATCCTATCTCTATGATTGCCTTTGCTACCATAAATGGGGCCTCCCTTTGAAATTGCCCAAAGCCTTTCACCAATATTTTCAGGGGGGTCCAGTACAAATCACTCTTCCTTGGCCAGTTTCTCCAGTCAGGGCACTGGATCACTTGTCACTGGATAGAACTTGAGTCCATTCCTGGTATTGGCCCCAATGCTACCCTAACCTGCCTGACATGCTTCCCAGGTCTCTGTCACCCAGCATCCCATTGCCACCCTCCACAGCTGGCCCTCACCTGGGGACGCAATTGCTGCAGAAGTAGGAGGGACTCATGGTACAAAAAGTCTGGCCACTCTATGTGGCCTCGATGTTCAGGATCCAGGGCTGCAAACTGGCGGGCTGCCTGCTCCTCTTGCTCCTCACTCAGGGCCCTGCCACTGTCCCCCCGCTTTGCTGCTTGGTGGCGGTAGCGTACGAAGTCCTCTAGCATCAGAGAGCAATCTGTGGGGAGGCACCCCATGCTGGTTATGCCCACCCTTTTCTTAGCCCCTTAGGCATCTCCACTCACCTCCAGGGAACCCTCTAGTGCCCCCATGTCCATGACTGTTGTCAAGTCTTTGTCTCCCAGTCAGGGTAACTCTGGTTGTTGCTAGGGGTGGGTGCCTCTGTTGGCCAACAACTTGGGAACAGGGACCATTTATGCTCTACCCTCCAAGTTCCAGACTATTCCTTCCATGGCTCATTCTAAAAAGTGTGAAGGAGAAATCTGCCCAGTCCCTCTCCCATCATAGCAGTACCCTCCAGCCTCACCAGGGATGACTTTACACTGCTGAAATGTCTCCATGAGGCTGTACATTTCCTCCTCAGTGAGCAGTAAGTTGAGGTTGTCCTGAGAAAAAGGAAGAGCCGAGTCAGTGGCCATGTAGCCTAGTAGGAGAGGAAGAACAAGGATCAAGAGGGATGAAAATACAACTGGAAGGCAATTCTGAGATTATCTCATGCCAATATCTCAATCACAATCTTGATTCACAATCAAGGAAATTGAGGCCACAGAGAGGGGAAAGGACTTGCTCAGAGTTGCCCAGCCCAGAGCCCAGATATCTTGGCTCCAGCCCTGAATCTCCTTTACTAAAATAATGGTTTTCAAAGTATCCTCTGAGATCCCCTAGAGATTCCTTGGAAGTGTCTTAGGAAGCTGCTGTAAGGGAACAGGGGGTTAGTGAGTGGGCAGGGTTGTGAACTCTACTCTCCACAACCTGAGCATTTTTATCCACTTTATGTATTTGGCTTCTGCGTCAGATTGTGATCAGAGTTTTTAGTTAAAAAAAAAAAACAACAAAACACAACAAAAAACAGTTTAATTCTAGCTCTGCTCGTAATTGGTTGTATCACTTTAAATAACTCCAGAATGGGTTTTGAAAGAGATGCCATCATGACAAAGTTACTAAAGCCAAATGAGTATTTTGTGGCACTATGGAAATTTTAATTCCAAAAGAGCACTGATATATTATTTTGTTAAGATTACTACAAAGTCTTTATACTCTCAAAGATTCTTTCTGGTAAATGGTTAATTTTTTTCCTAAAAATACCAGCAAAGAGCAAAAACAGATGTTTCCTAAGCATTCGTTTGTGAATTTCATAAATAACTCAAGTAATTCTTTTAATAAACACTTATTAAGAACCTAGCATATGCTGGGCACCACACTCATGTTTAATAATTGCAAGAAGTTCAGTGTGGCTGATGTGTAGCATGTTTGTGGGTGTGTGTGTGGGGGATGATAAAAGATAAAGGAAGAGAGGTAGGCAGAAATCTGTTTGTAAAGGGCCTCAAAGTCCCTTTTGTGAACCCCTCAAATTGGCCTTTATTCTGAGGGCAAAAGGGAGTCACCAAACGGTTTTGAAGCGTAGAATGCCATGGTCAGATTGTTGGCTGCTGTGTGGAGAATGGATTAGAGGGGCAAAGCCTGGAGGCATGGAGAGCAGTTAGGTGGCTGTGGCAATAGAACAGGAAAGAAAAGATAAGTGGCTAAACTAAGATATGGGAATGGAAAAGAGGGGAGAAAATTGAGCAATACTAGGGGAGAGAATCAATAGCATCTATTGACTTACTGGATGTGAGGGATGAGGGAGAGAAATGAGTTGGAATTGGCAACTGGGGGGATATCAGAAAGAAGGAATGGAGGAAGAGCAGGGTTTGAGATAAAGATGAGTTCCATTTTGGGGCAGTTTGGGTATGAGGTACCTGTGAGACATCAAGATGGACAAGTCCAAGAGACAAGAAATATAGGTTTGTAGATTTTAGAGTTGTTGGTGTTTAAATGGTAGCTGAACCTACTGGAGTGGATGAAGTCATCCAGAGAGAGAGTATACAGTGATAAAAGAAGAGTGTTTGCAATAAAACCTTGGGAAGCATCAGCATTTGGGACTAGGACAGAAACTAACAAAAGGCATTGAGAAAGAATGGTCAGAGAAAAAGGCAGGAGGACAATTAGCAGAGAAGAAGGTTTCACAATGGACAGGGCAATGTTAACAGTGATTACACAAGGGATTTTATTGATTTCCTTCTCTCTAATTTCCACATTTTGTGTAGTAATTCTCACAATAAGAATATTAAAACTCTAAAACAAGAGGGGGGACAAGGAAGTGCCAAATACCTCAGAGAGGTCAAGTAACAAGATGCCTGAGAAAAGTCATTGGACTTGATGATTAGGAAGCCACTGGTGATCTCAGAAGACCCAGTTCAGCAGAATAATGGATGCAGAAGCCGGATCATTGTAAGCTGAGGAGCCTCAAGGAAATAAGAAAGTCCTTAGAGATTAGCCTTTCCCTGGCTGTGAAGGGAAGGAAAGGGGAGGAGCTTATAAGAAGCCTCTTTAAAAAGCCTTGTGGTGAGTGGTGGTAATTATGGTAGGGCTGTGAAAGAAAGTTGGGAAGGAAGCAGTGCATTCCTGAGGGTTTAGGAAGGAGACACTTTCAACCCAGTTCCACACCAGCAGAACACCTCAAAGCAGGGTGGTTGTAAGTGAAAAGGCTGCATTTGGAAGGGTGGTAACTGGTACCAGAAATCGTCTGTACAACAGTCTGCTCTTGCATACTTCAGCTGGGGAAAAAGTGTGTAAATGGCAGAAATACATCATCTTATGGACAAACCATAGAGAAAGAGTTACTTGTTAGAAAGTGGCACATTTTTTGCCCACTTCTAGGCAGTACAAAGAAGAGGGAAGTCAGCAGATTCTCCTTACTTTGAAATAAGTGATACTGAAGATATCTGCAGGACAACAGATGGATAAGGCAAGACTGTGAACTCTATTCAGGTGGGGTGACAGATGGGCAT
This sequence comes from Cabassous unicinctus, assembly GCA_029593785.1. NCBI lineage: Eukaryota > Metazoa > Chordata > Mammalia > Cingulata > Chlamyphoridae > Cabassous > Cabassous unicinctus. The sequence continues at coordinate 14,866 of JAQZBX010027456.1, read as the reverse complement.
GAATCTGGCTTTCAGTGAAAACCTTAGCCTCTGTCCTTCATGAAAAGTTGGAAGGCATTTATATATAATTTGCAAAGTTCTGAATTAATAAAGCTTTCTTATTTAATGCACATTTTAGAGATGAAAAACAATGTTCTTTAGAGTCAACTGGTAGGCCACGCCAGGATCTCAGGACTAAGAAGTTTTCCTGTGATAGAATCTATCCATTTTGGAAGCAAGCTGGGAAGATTTCAGGTTCGTTTTCTTAGATGAAAACAATGAATGACAATTATAGACTGTCAGAGAAAGCACTACTCCATGCAGAATTACTTTTGAGTAAGTAGGCTTCATTCTATCCATTCAATCCTCTAGCTCAGAGGTTCTCAACCAGGGATGATTTTGTCCCCTGGGACATATTTGGTAATGTCTGGAGATATTTTTGGTTGTTACAACTGGGGGGTGGGGTGCTACTGGCATCTAGCAGGTAGAGGCAAGGGATGCTGCTAAATATCCTACCATGTATACAATTCCCACAACAAAGAATTATCTGGCCCAAAATATCAATAGTGCTGATGTTTCCTGTCCTAGTTCTAGGAGCTTTGTATCTACTATTAAAAAACTCTTTAGGCCAAGTTTCAACACATGTGTTTCAAGACTGGGCCTCTAGGAAAAGTGCCAAGTCCCCTGCTGAGCAGCAGCCCCCTGTCCTTGCAGTCCAGGCTCACACAGTAGTGGCAGCTCCAGCCTGTTTCCGTGTGGGCCATCTCGGTCACTTCCACCGCACTGTCTCCCTGGATATAGCCCATACGGCGTAGGCAGCCATCATGGAAAACTCTGGTGCAGACCCTGCATGGGAAGAGGCTCTCAGCGGTCCAGACCTCACAGACATCACACATCTCATCGTTGACAACCTGGGGAAAAGATGGCAGGGGTGAATGGGCATGTGTAAGCACAGGCAGCAGGATCCTATGACCACCAAGCATAGTGCTTCCCACAAGCATGCATGAGGCTGAGTCTCACTGGAGCAGCCTAGAGGATCAGCTTCTACTGAGCCAGTGTTAAAGCATCAGAGCTTTCTCTCTGGAGGATGAGAACCAGGAGGCTTTTCTGGCTACTCAGGCTTTTGTGACCATGTTTCTAAACAGGGTTGCAATTGGCAGTTTGGAAAGAACAATTCTTTGTTATGAGGGATTGTCCCAGGCATTGCAGGACACTTACCATCCCTGGTTTTCCTTGCACCAGAGCAACCCCAGTCTGTGATCTCCCCAAATTATCCCCTCCCAAATTTCTAAATGCTCCCAACAGGAGGTGATACTCTCCATGGTTGAGAATCCCTGGGTGGGAGGGTTGGCAGAAGACCTGCCATGTCATTTTTCATCACCCACTGCCCCAAGCCTTTCGCTAAGACTAACTCAGGATGTAACTAAAGTTTTTATTTTTGTGGAAAAAATTCAAAGACTATTCTGGACTCAGCTCAGTCATTCTGATTCTGAGTCTCACTTCAACTATTCCCAGGTCTTTCTGTCCTGCTCCCTGATCCCCAGAAGGTCAAAGACTTGAGGACCCTGCCCTATTTGGGCACTCACAGGCTCTCTGGGCTCCAAGGGGATATCTGGAGGCTTGTCATCATCCAGCTTCCGGGTGGGGCGGATGAGGGCAGGGGGTGTGAAACGATTGGTCTGGTCAAATTCCTCAGGCTCCACGCCACGCCCATCTCGGAGCCGCTCCCAGGCTGCACGATTGACACTGCTCTCCTCCTGGAGCACTGAGGTGCCTGCCTCTGTTTCTTTCTCCTCCTGCACCTCTTGGACAGAGCCCTCTCCAGTGCCACAGAGGGACCCAGGTGCTTCACCTGAGCGTCTGATGGAAGGCCTGTCCCGCAGCCCATCCTTGAATGCCGACACAGCCAGGCTCACCTTCTGCACCTGCTCCACCGTCTGCCGCTTGGACATCAAGACCCCCATGACTCTGTGGACCAAAAGCAGAAGGGCACAGGCTCAGCCAATGGCTGAGCATGTCAGACCAATAAGTATCAACCATTCACGTAAGCGGCAAGTGCTATTAAACCGTTTCTCCCTCTTCTGGAACCCAGTAGCTTGGTAGAATGGAGAGAGCCCTTGTTAAGAAGTCAGAAGACTTTGGTTCTAGTTCTTACTGGCCCTGTGACTTTGGTTTTCCCATCTACAAAATAAGGGCTGTCTTCCCAGCCCACTTCACAGGGCTGTCATGAGAATAATTTAGATAATGGGCTTAAATTAACAGTGCTTTAGTAAACTGTAAAGGCTTCTACAAATGTGAAAGGGTATCTCTGTCTTCGTTCCTAAAGCCATTTAGACGACGGGGCCCAAGCCTTTGTTACCTTTCAATAGAGACTTTGGAGCCCAAGGCTTAAGCAAGCTTGCAGTAGCACATTTCAGCCCCTCTGATTGAAGGAAAGCTCCTCTAACAGGTGCTGTAAACAATCCATCCAGAGACAATCCTCATCAAATGCCTACTTTTTAAGTCAGAGTGAATGAACTCCTACTTTTTTAGAGGACTCCTGAATTATATAGTCAGGAAGCTCTGCCATCCCTACTCATGTGGTAAGGGTCACAAACACTCCTTTACCCCTCTAATTAGTAACGATGTCTCTTTGTGGGTCTGTTTGTCTGTCACAGATAACTGGCCTGTCATGAGTTCTAAGTACTTCCCGTACTTCTAAGGCTTCACTAATGTTATTCCCACATTTTTTGCTTTGATTTTTGGAACTGTTTAAGAAAGTTCATATCTTTTGCAGGTTAAAAAGTAACATAATACCTGCCCTTCCTCTGCAGTACGAGGGCGCATCATTGGAAAGTAAGGGCATGACAAAGCACATTGTAAAGCTGATCTGCTAGCCTAGCCTACAGAGCCTTAGTGTAAGTCAGTTGGAAGATGCTTGTTCTGAGTAAAGTGGAGCAAAGAGTCCAATTCTGCCTTACCCTCAAGCCATTCTAATCAAGGTTTATTGAATAGTACTATGTGCAAGTCACTAACTACTCATAAGAGAACAGAAAGCAGGAAAGACAGAGCCTCAACATTCAAGCTGCCTAATATCAGAATTCAAAAAAGAGTCAGATAAAATGCTGGGAGTGCCTAAAGGAAGGTGAGACCACACTACTGAGAGTCAAATTGGACCTTGAAGGATGGGTAAGAAGTTTTCCTCAGTTTGTTTGGGGGAAAGGTGACAGTGGGTAGGAGAGGTAGGGCCAATTAGGTTACTATAATAGTCTAGGCAAGAGGTAGGCTTCAAATAAATTGGTGGCAGTGGGAATGATACTGACTGGGTGTATTGATACCATGGAAATAGAATTAGAGAAATTTAGGAATAAATTGATAACTGATTGGATCAAGGGTAAAGGGAAAGAGGGCTGTTCTAAATTGACTAACTAGAAGAATGGCAGTGCTATTTATAGAAATGGGAAAATGAGGAAAAGGGACAATTAAATTGGATTTTGTATGTATTGAATTAAAGATGCTCTGGGACATTCAGGTGTCATGTTATCCCCTGCTTAAAGCTTTTCCATGGCTTTCTACAGCAATCAGGATAAAAGCCCTCAAATCAACCTCTTCACCATGGCCTATAAGGCCTTGAATTGCCTGGCTCAGCCTGGCTCCCTTCTTCACTCTGTGTTCTAGCCATACTGGCCTTCTTGTAGACTATTTGCCATGCTCCCTCTCTTTTTGGGACCTTTCAACATTCTTCCCCACCTGATTAGTGCCTCATCTGTCAGAGCTCAGCTCAAGTATCACTTCCTCAGAGAAGTCACTGCTGACTCCCCAGGCCAGGTCGAGCACTCACAGCACCATGTTTTTCTGGCTTAAAGCACTAATGTCAGTACATATGCAACAGTATGGTTATCTGATAAATGCCAATTTCTTTTACTAGACTGTTTCTGCCCAGCATGGTATCTATCTCTAATGTCAGCAATGTGCCTGACACAGAACAGATGCTTAATAAATATTTTCCAATTAGTTAATTAAGTGTGGAGAAGACTCTTTGCTTTCTTACAAAGCCTTAATATACATATTATCTGATGACAGCCCAAATCTTCTTTCCTCTTCTTTACTTGGTGAAAACACCAACCAAGAATGTCTATTTCTGACATATCTTCTGGGGTCAGAAACACCTCTTATATGCTCCATAGTGGTGCAAATTTGCACCCTCCCACCTCATCTCTTTGTTTGTAAAATTAAAACATATGCCTAAGGGATATTTACTTTGAATAATTTTACGGAGGTGGTAGAGGGGACTTAACTGAGGAAAGTTTTATAAGGCAAATTTAGAAAATCATTTAAGGTTTCATGACTCAGTGGGCAATTAATAATTTGTGTTTAAAAAAACTCTTTTTTTTCCCAGTTGGAAACAAATATCAGACAATAGAGAAATGGTTAAATTACGGTACAATGGAAGACTAAACAACATGAAAAACTTTGGGGTAGAGCTATATTTATTGATGTGGAAAGATAATCAAAATATATGAGCATATAATGAAAAGAGTAGGTTATAAAAATGTTCATGTTTTCATTATTGTAAAAAAAAAATTGTGTGTGTGTGTTTTTCATTTTTTGTTTATTTGTATGTTCCAATTTTCCTACATTGACATTAATTATATAATAAGATTCCAGGGCTGACATCTAGTGACTTTAGTTCTGGACCTTTTGTACTTTGACCCAGAATATGTTGCTTTACTGCTTTGGGCTTCAGTTTCTCTATCTGTTAATGAGTTTGTTTCGGAGCATATAAATGTTTGGAATGCTCATGTTATCTTTCAAATTCTTTTAAAGTCCATGTGACCTAATGAGGGTATCCAGCCTTGGGAAGGAAAGGGAAGGAAAGAGAGTGTGTGTGTGTGAAACCTTTGGCTGAGATTGTTGACCCAGGAGGTTCTTGAAGTGCCAGCCTGGACCTACAGTCCCCACACCCTGCTCAGATACAGTTAGGTGGGAAAGCAAGCCTCCCACTTACAGTGAGAGAACAGACATGCCAACAGGGAGAATGCAAAACCGACAAGCTTTCCCTGCATCCGCTTTGACCAGTGATGATTCCTAGGCCCACAGAGTTTTCTTCAGAAATCTTTTATGGTATGTTTTTCAAATTTTTTACTGTAACCCATAGTAAGAAATATAATTTATGTCATGATCCTGTTCACACATATCTGTGTTTACAAACAGTTTTGTGGAACAATCCTATATTTGCTACATGTGATACTGCCTAGTATTTCTTTATATAGCATATCCTCTCTATCCTATTTCCTTAGACCAATCCTGATAGTGACTTTCTCAAATGATTTTATGACCTACTAATAGATCTGGATCTGTAATTTGAAAAACAGTCTTAGGATCATTTAAAATTTTTGATTAAAGTACTACACTTTTTTCTTTTGATTTTTTAAAGATGGTCATCTCTAAGAGATAAGGTGTATAAGGTAAGCTTTGCCCTTGACTAGAGTGATGTAAGATGAATAGTTTTCTCAAGCTTGCCCTGAGAGTCTGTGTGGTTGGAAGGTCTAGCAGAAATGCACAGCTACTAATATACCTCTGACTGAAGAAAATCCCTACTCTATACAAGAAGTTTTGACCTGCAGTCATATGAAAAAGAATATTCACTGGAGCACTGTGGTGCCAAAACGGTGGGAACTGAAAAACTTGTGATATTAGTGCTCTAAAATAGAGAGAAAGCAATCTGCTTGAATACAACAGAACACAAAGACTAGAACAATGATTTTCAAAATGGTGAATTGGCTAGATCCTGGGGGTGGGAATGGGGTGGGGTGAGGTGGGAAGTATATATCAGAAACTCCAGGAGGAGGGGGAGAAATGAGTGGATTGAAAATGCATATCAATTATAATTGTGTTTGAAAAACAAATATTAAAAACTATCACCTTTTTGTTTTGTTTACAAAACAGCAGAGCTTGACATTGTCTTGATTCCTGGGGATACACAGAAGGTATTAACTCTTCAAATACTAAGGGCAGTCCCCTCTCAGAAGATATATCAGAATTTTTAGGTAGGAGTCATAAGGCTTTTACGTTTTTCAGAAAGAGAGCAGGGGTTGAAAAAAAAGTTGAGAAACATTTATTTGGAGACCTGGAGTAAACATAGGATTCCATTTCTCAAGAATGATTCATTGGAGGAAAATCCATTGCATGTGGTTTGTCTTGGCTTTTTCAGATGACATAATAAAAGTTATTGAACAAGGTCCAGCCAATTAGGAGGGCTGCTCTATAAGTGGACTGACTCATTAATAGTGCACCAGCAATCTAACCACAGGCACCTCCCAACACACTGTAGTCCTGCTACAATCCATTATTCTCAGTAAGGATAAAAGAATCACTTTAAGCTATCTCAATTGTTAATGAGTTCACTGCAGTTGTTTTAGGGAGTTTGTCTTTAAAGGAATTTCGATGAAGAGTGAAGCTGACATCTACCAGTAAGACAAACAAATATAAAAACCCAAAAACCCACATTCCAGCCCTAACCACAGGTTCTGGGAGCACTTCTGTTTCTTTTACCTGTGACACCTCAATTTTCTAGGCCCCTTTATGCCTGTAAGGGCAGAAAATATAGAGTAGAACCATAAAAGAAAAACATCAAAATCCAAACAAGACCCCAAGTCATTTTTAATTGAAGTGGTTTTGATTTTGAGAGTAAACTGTGAAAATGCAACAGAATTAAGCTTCACAAATAAGCTAAAGCCCTTAATGCTTAATGGTGGAGAGGATCAAATCTGCATACAAAAAGACACCTTGATTAAAAGTGAGTGTACTCAAATATCCATGATGTGCCCTGGGATGACTGAAAAATTAAGAAAATCAGCTCTAATTTCCCAGAGAAACAAGTGGTAGTGATTAGCGATGGGTAAAAACAAATGTCTGATGAGAAAAACCTGGCCTCCCTTGTGCTGGGAGAAGTCCTACAAGGAAGAGTAAGTTAAAAGGAAATCAAGTTGCAAAGATCCCCAAATTACATATAATGATTACTTCTTTGGCCAGTGGGTGGAATTGGGGTTTTCTGTTCTCTTCAGAAATTGGGGTTTTCTGAAAAGGGGCATAAAAAGACCCTGATCCAAGGATGACATGACTGTCAAGAGAATTTATGGTATCTAAAGAAGGCTTGGGAAAAGAAAACACAACAACCTCAATAGGCGGGGCAGGAACAGGTGGTGGTAAATCACAGTGGAACAAGAGGACAGAATAGAGCCATCTGACTATCTGAACTGGAGGAAATGAAAACAGGGCAACCAGAATCTTTCTTTGGGCCTAGAGAAGGCTGTCTAGATGTGTTTGTTAAGCAATAAGACATATGTGGGCAGCCTGGAATGTGTGTGCAAGACACACCCATACCCTGCAGAGCACCTGCTTATAATGCAGTGGGATAAGGGCAAAGTGGCGGGGGTAAAAGGAGTAAGGGGGGTTGCTCCACAGTAGTAGCTGGTAGGGAAATAAGGAACTGGAAGGCAGCTGGGGAGCTTTTCTTCCCAAGCTCTCTCCACAAAGATTCATAGCTGTGGAGAACCTGATGAGCATCCCTCCTAATAGGCTGGAGACTCATCTTGCACGTTAAATGTAAAGCACATTTACTTGCTTTCACTTGATTCTTGATATAGGAATGGCAGCTGCTCGGAAAAGGCTCAAACGCAATTAAAAGTGATCTCCTGGAAGACAGGCAGGCTTTGCTAGGCAGGAACAAGGCAAAGAAAACCTCTGAGAGGGAGGGGAGCAGAGAAAAACAAAGATAGTGAGCTGAGGAGGTGGAAAAAAGGAAGCCTCAGTTTTTCACTGAAATCAGGAGAGAGGAAAATTTGAGACAGTTTCAACTGCCTTCCATAGAGCATGTGTTCTGAATGAATGTTGCAGAGATGACTGGACAAGATGAAAAGTTTATTTGCATTGGTACCCTTTCATTTCCTCAAAATGGATCCGAGGGACTAATCAGGCCAAATCTGCAGAACTCATTTCTAGATAGTAAGCGGTGGCCAGCTCATCACATCCACTCTGCTCCCCCAGAGGTGGAACCATGGTGAGTCAGGGCTAGGAGGGATGAGAATAGTTAACCCACACAGTAGCTATCAGTGATTTCTCTGACCATAGAATTTTGGATTTTAGTCAGTTTCCACAACAATAATGGTAAGAAAAGAGACCAACATTACCAAAGTCAACAGTTCCCTCCACATGTGCTATGGGCTGTGGCACTGTGGCCTGGCCCCCAGGACAGCAGCCTTAAAGGCATAAGCGGAAAACTCCTCTGCCCTGGATTTGAGCTGGAGAAATTTACCATGAGTACCACCTGTATATAAGGGTGGAAACTTTAAGGATTGTCGGCAATTGGCTCCTGGAAGCATTTGCCTGAAGGACTGTCTTGGAGCCTCAGGACATAGGAGGTGATCATCCACAAGGGTATGGGAAACCAACAGAACCAAGGACTAAAAGAGCACACACCCTAAGCTCAATGTGCATATCAACACCAACCCTGAAACCCAAGTAAAAACCATCAAAAATAGTCCTCTTGCCGAGCGGGTATAGCTCAGTGTTTGAGCGCTACTTCGCATATATTATCGAGGTCCTGGGTTCAATCTCTGGTACCTCCTAAAGAAAAAAAAGGTGATTATGCAAAAAGAGTCCTCTTACCCTTTGCTGGTTACCCAATAAACAGCTTTCCATCAGATTCCAGGTCTTTGAGGAAATCCAGGCTTCAGGTGGTCCAGATGTTCTCCAGTGACTAGCTGTTGCTTTGCCTTAGAAAGCCTTTGCCTCACCACAGTTCTCGTGGACCCTGTTCCTAGCCAGCCATTCTGTTGCCTGGTAGTAGCTTACAGACTATTTTTAGTTTCCCATTTCTATAGACCCTGAAAGAGATATATTTGATGTCTCTTCTTCTCCCTCCATTCATCTCTCTTTGTCCAGCACAGCAGCACCGGCTTCACTCAGCCAAGGAAGACATAGTCACCCTAAGTGCACAGGGCTCATTTAGGGTTTCCAAGCAGCAGAAGGGCTAAAACTGTCTTCCTGGCCTCAGCTCAAGGGGATGAGGCACGAGGGAGGTCCTGCTGTTGTTTAATATTTACTGAAAGCCCACAAAGCTCTAATATACATGAGAACAAAATTATGGCACAATCTTTGGCTGCTGGGCTGAGCCGTCATTAAAAGCTACAGTGCTGACGTCCCGCAGGAGGAGAGCAGCAGTTAAGGAACATCACACCTTGGTGATGGGCTGGTGGACTGCACTTAGCAAGCAGAGCTTCTCAGTAAGATGGAGAGGCACACCTGTTCTCTGCTCTGGGCCCCAGAAGCACAGAGTCAGCTCCATTTAATGCAGTTATTACACCTTAATTATCAATATTTACTTTTAGTTGATTTTACAAACATTTGCTGAGTGCAGCCTACTATGTGTGAGGCACAGATTAGGTGCTTAATGACTGTTGGCAGAATGAACAAATGGAATCTCACTCAGCCTGTGAGACTGCAGTGTGAGTATGTGCTGTGTAGGGGGCATAAGAGGAGGATTAAAAAAAAAAAGGTGTTGCTTGAGCTAAATTTTGAAAGATGAGTGGGAGTTATCCCAGTGGATAAGGAAAGAAAAGGCATTCCAGGAAGAGTTTTGTAAAAGCACATGCCAAAGCATGGAGCTAAATGGGGACCCAATCAAGGCTTAGATGGTATGAAGCCAGCCGGGGTGCTGGATAGAAATTGGTGAGGAAACCTGCTTTCATATAAGAATTAGCATCAGCCCAAAATAATGGTTTGAGATAGTATGCTTAAAATATTTCTTTAGAAGGGAATATGTATTTAGATTTCAGGAAGGAAAAAAAAAATAGCCCAGATGATTGGATTTTGAGGCCAGGAAGAGGACAGTCCTAATAACTCTAGGCACTGACCAATGAATGCACTGCTTGGCCTGAGGACCCAACAGGAAACTTCACAGTCCAAGAGTTGGTAAGGGGTGATGTAGTGAATAACTGGGGTTTCCGCTCTGGGAGATCCATAAGCCTGGTTAGGATGGGAGAGGGAGGAGAGGAAGAGGAAGACAGGAGGGGCAGGGGAGGGGAGGGTGTCCACGTTAATTTAGTCAGAAGACCCCAGTAAGATGAAACATTTCTCAAAGCCAAATAGGGATTATGTATATAAAAGGGCTTTGTAAACTGTAGTGTGTTACCAATTATGGAGGAACTGTCATTATAATTATAGGAAGCTAGGAGTGTGGCCAGTTCACTCAAAGCATATGGGTAAAAGTAATTTTGGCAGGGCAGTGGCAGGGGAGCTAAGAGTGTGGATGCCAGAGGAGGCACAGAACAGCAGTTGAGTTTCAGTGACAACTGGAAAAAGGGACACTCTACATTGATTCCTGCAGAAACTCTGTAAAGATGTAATTTTCCTCTTATGTTTCTTATTCTTCAGAGTAAATAATCAGAGAAATGTAAAGTGATTCTATATGAACTCCTCAAGTGCAAGGAACTCTCATATTTATCTAGCCAAGGGCCTGGCAAGTAGGTAGCATTTAGTATATGTTTGTGGGTCTCTGAGGGGATTGCTGGAAAGGGGCCTGGGGATGGCTGAGAGTTATAATGGGAAAAAGAATCATGTCTCATCTGGACATTGATGGTCTTGGTTTCTTGATCCAAAGTTGGCATGCAACTACTGTCAGAACTTGGCCATTAAGACTGACGGGTGGTATGAATAATGACATTCCCATCAGAAATGAATAAATCAATTTGGGAAATGAAGATAGCAGAAACAAAGCAGCACTGTTGGAGAGAGGCATGGAAGGACTGGAAGATAATAGATTCTGTAGCTAAAGAGAAAGGAAACTATTTGCATGAATAAGATCTGCTTAGGAGCAGGTGTACTGGGAAAAAATGCAACAGTGCAGGAAATAGACTTGCTATTCACGTTCAAGGAAAAGAAGGCACTATTAAAAAATATATGGCAAATATGGAAGGATGAAAACCATAAGAATGTGGTCAGAGAATATGTGAAGGGAAAACACTGAGAAATCCAGACAGTAAAATCCAGACACATTTGGGTATGCTCAAAAGAAATTGGGATGAGACACTCCGTCCCCTTCTATTTCCCTTTGGAGAATATTTTTGAGACCATTAAGGGCCCCCTGGTGGCATCCTACATGCTCATTCTGGAACGATTTGATTTGTAGACCAATTTTGTGATTAGGGAAGAGTTAGACAGTATTCTTAGGATTTTTGTAACCTTAATGTTCACCCAATGCTGAACATTGAGGAGGTGATATCCAAGGTCCAAGGTTTGGGGAGCATTTCAATGCCTCCAGTGATATTTCTGGGGTCATGAAGGGGTGTGATACTAACAGATCTTACTGAAACGAACAGTTTTGGAATAAAACCCTAATGACAAATCTCTGATTTGGAGCAAAGATCATATTTGCAAGTTGTTCCTTCTGATTTTCTTAAAAATACCCCTGTTTATTTTGGTCTTCTAAGCTGATGAGAGGGGTTTGAACTGAAAGGGGATTATAAACAACTTTGTAATGGGGAAGTGCTTAACCAATATAAACCTTTGTCAAAGTTTACTCCAATGAGCTATTCAGGAGGTACCACACCCAAGCTTCAGGCTGCTATCGTTGAGTTAAAAAACAACAACAACAAAAAACCAAAACAAGTAAGGATTGATAAACCAGCTTGTTTAGTTTTCTCACTAGCTTGGTCTCTCTTCTCACTAAGTAACCCCAGGAGCCAAGGAGGTCACTTCTATTAAAGGAGGATGTCATTAGGTTTAGCTGTGTGGAAGAGGGGAAGAAGGAGGACAGGAAAATTTTCCCCAAATGGCTCTGTAGTGAATTTCATTGCTTGACCTCTCCCACCACTTCATTTTTTTGAGAACAAGAAATCAGGGTCTTAATCTTTGGGTCCAAAGTTGCACCTTTGGGATTCAGCTGGAATGAAAGTGCTACCAGAGACAAGGGAGTAAGACAAGGTTTACCAGAGGGTGCATCCCAATATCAGACACAGACCCTTTGCAATTCCTGGACAACTGACTCTCAACTAGCCTTCCTTGGCTTGGCACCTTTACCAACCTCCTCCTCATGCAGAGGCTTTGTTGCATAAGGGTCCTGAGTGCTATCTGTGCACTAACATCTGCCGGTGCAGGTAGTCAGAGGGCCACAAGGATAGTATGGATCATGCTTCCTAGGAGTGACCTTGCCTTCTTTTTCCTCCCCCAAGGATTCTGCAGCAGGGAGGGTGGCTTCTGGGACACTTCAACCTCTGAAGGCTCCCTCTAGTTCCCTGGAGCAAGTCCTGGTCAAAGACCACACCCAGAAGCCTCTCCCAGACCCACCCACTTCTAGATCGGTAGCTACCGGGAGGCATCACTGTAGTGAGGCTGCCAATGAAGGATGCCATACTCAGAAACCTGGGGATTCAGTAGAAATCAGTTCCTGCAGCAGTCTCATCCTCATTAAATTGTCCTCATCTATTTGGTTAATCATCACATTTTTTACTGAGCACATACTATTTGCACAGCCCTATGCCGGACACAATGCAACTTGTTAACAAACATACATTCTTTTTCTGCTTCTCCTAGATATTTCTTCCAAAATAAAACAAAAAATTTATTTACTGATTCTTAGCATTGTGACCTTGAGCAAATTGCTTAATCTCTCTGAGTCTGAGATTCCTAATGCTTAAGAGGATAATTTCACATAAGGGTTATGTGAGATTTTTTTAAAAAAATACCTAGTATATGGCCTGACTAAAATCTAGCTTGGAACCAACTGGACTACCATGTGCGAAAAAAACCCTAATGGAGGGCAATGGACAAAGGCAGCCGCCTATTAACCATGTTGGACAGACACAAGTGAGGGCACACTGAGCCACACAGGGGCTCTAGGCCAACGTCCTTCAGGCATATGGGAAGTCACTTCTGGTCCCAGGTCCCATGGCAGGATTGCTTTCTCCCGTCGGAGATTCCTTTTGGGCAGTACTAGGGCATAGTCTAGTGTCCTCGTTTAGGGGGTCCTCTGTGGGGTCCACCCTGACTGCGCAGGCTCCCTGACGCTCCCCTATGTTCCCAAAAGGTCTTCCATAAAGGAAACCCCAGAGACCATTCGTGAGGCTCCCGTACTTAAGAGAAGGTCCCCCTGGAAGCGGTGCCCCCCATACTGGCGCTCCCCATGGGGGGAAATGCTGACAGAAACCTGGGGAGACGCCATTTACACAGGGGGCCCTCTATGGGAGTGGCCTCTCCCCACATCCTCCAAAGGCCTCTCCCAAGGGGACAAAGGCAGCAGATGCTCGGGGTTCACCCACTTACACAGGGGCCACCTTGGGGGTGGCTCCCACACAAGCTCCTCACTGCCCGCTGCCCGCAGACCCGTCCCTTGGGGAGTCTGCCCTGTCCCTGCCGCCCCCGTCCCCGCTTACCGGGACCGTCCGGATGCGGGACGCGGGTCCGAGGCTGGCGGGCCCTAAACCACCCGCCCGTCAGCACCCATGGCCGCTCAGCGGGGCGGCGTGCTGGGGCAGAGGGCCGGGAGCTGGCGGCGCGGGCGGCGCAGCAGGCTGAGGCTGCGGCGCGCGCTCGGAGCACACCCACCCTCCCCGCCCCCCGGCCCGAGCGGCTGCGGCGCGTGCGCCCGCGCGAGGCGCCTTCCACGGGCAGGTGGGCGCGCGCCCCGCCCCACCCCTCGGCGCCTCTGGCTCTGGCTTCCCGGCTCAGCTGGCGACCGACGTGCGGGAGTGAGGCGCCGAGGGACCGCGGGAGGGCGGCGGCCGGTGGGTGCTCCGCTGCCGGCCCCGTGGAGCTTCCGTCTGGGCGTCAATGGGCGCCCTCACCAGCGCGGGGCACTGCGGCGCTGGAACTGCGCCAGCCCAACTGCCCGCCGTAAGGTCAGTGCCCTTCCAGAGGCGGCGGCTGCTCACAACCCCAGTTCGCTCCCGGACGAAGATGGGTTCTGCCGCTTGCATCTGCCTGGGGAGGTGAGAATAACTCCTCCAGGGCCTAGACCAGGGCCCTACCTCTACCCCCAGGCCCAGCTGCCCACCAGGCAGGCTTGCGGGCCCACGGCCCTGGCATTACGGCGCTCACCTTTGCAGTATCCACCGGCCTCTGGAACGTCCAAATGAGCCTTCACATGGCGCTTGGCTGGCCCAGCCCACCCGGTGCGGTGTTTTCTTAAATTATTGGTCTTCCATTTCCTGCAGCAAAGTTATACCCTAATGTAACCCACTTTTTGCTTCAACAACCTCATCCCCGAGATTATCCAAACAGCCAGCTTGTTAGGAGGCCAGAAGTTTTGAGGGCTGTAATGTGCAATACACCAAACTAGATCCTTTGAACAGGGCAAGAAAAAGAATGTGAAACCATGAAACCACCAACAACTAATTATAAAGCAATAACTGAAGAGATACAAATTGTATGCTGAGAATCCTTTTATTTAAATTAATTGCATTTACATTTTTATGTATCTGAATTTTCATGTGAATTCAATTTCTATATCTCAACTACAACTCATCATTCTTTGGGCATTTACTATTTGTTATACACTGTGTTAGGTTCTGTGGGGGATAGAAAGAGGAGTTCATTTTGTTCCTACCATCATGGAACTTACCAACAGCGATTATAAAGTATAGTACTATATATTGGTATCATTTTTAAAAACAAAGTGTCAGGTACTCTTTTAAATACTTTATTTATTTTTTAAAGATTTATTTATTTACTTGTTTATCCCCCCCTTGCTGCTTGTGTTTGCCCTGTCCATTTGCTGTGTGTTTTTTCTGTGTCTGCTTATCTCCCCCTTACTGTGAGGTCCTGCTGCATCAGCCCACCGCACGGCGCCAGCCCGCCTGCCCTCACAAGGAGGCCCCTGGAAGTGAACCTGGAGCCTCCCATATAGTAA